>CAVNYN010239972.1:0-26408 GCA_963692815.1 Nyctanthes arbor-tristis | reverse complement strand
TTTGTTTAGAGCATACCAGCATTTCCAAAGGAGGATGAGGAAAAATTCAAACTGATCCACACTGGTGCCCCTGTGAACACTGAGAATTACCTCTCCAATATGCGTCGCCCTCACTTTTTGACAGCAACTCAACACATCACTAATCATCGGGCATTCAACGAGAGCATGCGCGGCTGATTCTTCCGATCTATCACCACATCTAGAACATGATGGCTGTACTGGGCTGTGTCTCCAATGAAGTGTTGAGTTGGTCGGGAGAATATCATTAAATATTCTCCAAATAAAATTTTTTACCTTTGCTGGAATTGTAAGAGACTAGAGAAATTTCCACCATGAAAGAGATCGGAAGAAGAGTGTCCACTCTCATTATTACATTCCATAGCTAACCAATAAGCAGACTTCACTGTAAAGATTCCTTTAGGGGAGAAATGCCAACGAGGATATCGCTTACCCCTAGTCAACCCCCCGGCATTGCAAGAATTATATCACTGCCCATCTGGAGAAATCGACTCAGTACTGCCTGTTTATTCCAAGTGCCATCCTCATTAAGAAATTGAGCAACTGTAGATAGACAATCCCCATTGTGAGGAGAAACTAGCAAAAAAGAGTAGGGCCTAGGCATCCAAGGAGATACAAATGTATAAATGTCTCTGCCATCGCCAATTCTCCACCGAAAGCCTTTAAGAAAAAGACTCCTTCCCCAAATGATACTAGGCCAAAGGTATGAAGCATCCCTTTTCGGCTCGGCATGGAAAAAATGGCAGTAGGGAAAGTACTTCCTTTGAGCACCCTTGCCATCAATGCTCTTCCGATCAGTCACAATCCTCCGCAATTACTTAAAGAGCAGGGCTTGGTTAAAAGATAAGAGATCATGAAAATCCAGACCTCCCATAGCCTTTGGTTTACACATTCTTTTCCAAGACATCCAATGGAGTTTATTTTTCCCGTTCTCTTGTCCCTACCAAAACAAAGCCATCAACTGTGAAAGGTCGTCACAAAGAGAGAGTGGTATTTTGAACACATTCATAGTATAAGTTGGGATAGCTTGGGCCATCGCCTTTGTAAGAACCTTTTTCCATCCTTTAGATAGCAAATATCGTCACCATAATTGGAGTCTATTCCACACTCTTGTTCGAAGACCTTCAAAAACCATTTTCTTACTTCTGCCAATCACTGATGGAAGACCAAGATAAGCATCATGCATATGGTATTCGTTCATCCCCAAGAGGGAGCATATAGCACGATGTGTTTCTACTAGAGTATTATTAGGAGAAAAAGAAACCGCTGATTTTGATATATTCACCTTTTGCCCAGAAAAGGTCTCATAAGAACACAAAGTATCCTTAATAGTCTGACAATCACTCAATGTGGCACGACAAAAAACAAGACTATCATCAGTAAAAAATAAATGACTCACCCCTGCCGCGGCCCCCGACTAGGAGAAAGATCACCATGGGGGCATCCATTAATGAGGAATGACAGAGATGTCGTGGCAATGCAATTAAGGATGAGATTACGCCAGTAATTAGAGAAACCTATCTGTCCCATGACAAAGATAATGAAGTCTCATTCAACTCGATCATATGTTTTACTCATGTTGAGTTTGATAGCCATATAACTGAGTTTTCCATTAGTTCGCCTGTGAAGAGAATGCATGAGTTCAAATGCAACAATAACATTATCCGTAATGAGACGACCAGGAAGAAAAGCACTTCTAGAAATGACATAATGGAGAACACATTTCATCCCGTTAGCAAGCACCTTGGCCACAATCTTGTGAATCATGTTACATAATTTATAGGGCAAAAATCAGTCAAATACTTTGGCCTTTTACGTTTGGGAATTAGTACAACATTTGTTTTATTAACCTTCTACAATGATTTGCCATTGTTAAGAACATCAAGACAAAAAGAGGTTATATCACTACCGACCACATCCCAATGAGATAGGTAAAAACAAGCATGAAATCCATTGGGGCCGGGAGCTTTAAACGGACCCATAGCAAAAAGTGCAGCCTTAATTTCCTTATCTCGAAACGGCTTATCCAGCCATAGTCGTTGCTCCTCACTCAACGCTGGGTTCCAATCGTCAAAATAATCATGCATGTCCATAATGTTTGGTCCAGTAGATGTAAAAAGCCCTTGAAAATAATCTGAAATCACCTGAGCCACCTCTTGTTCCTCTTCAACCCAATTATCATTGCTGTCCAACACGTCCAAAATACGGTTTTTCTCCCTCTGATTATTTGCTTTGCGATGAAAATATGCCGTGTTGCAATCCCCCAACTTTAGCCACTGAATACAAGCTCTCTGAGCCTAGAAAAGTTCTTCTTTCTCATACAAGGCTTCAAGGGTCCATTCCAACTTGATCATCTCATCCACATTCCGTTGTCTATCGATTCTTTCATACAATGCATCAAGTCTCGTTCTAGCTTTCTCAATTCTCTTTGGCAATGACCCACCGGCACGTCTATTCCAAGACGTAAGCTCATCCCCACATTTGCTGAGCTTAGAAAATAAATTCCCATCCGAACTAGTCCACACTGACTCCACAATTTAGATCGCACTCCTCATCTTTAAACTAGTGAGGTTCAAAGCGAAAAGGAGAATCTCGACCACGCGGCTGATTATTGTTCCTGCTCGGCTGTACTTCCAAAAGGAGGACCCTATGATCAGATCCAAAAAATTCACCATGAGTTAATGTAGCACTTGGAAACAATCTTCTCCAATCCACCCGAGCTAAAACCCTGTCTAACCGCTTACCCAAGTAACCATTGGTAGCTGAACTCTCTTCCATACATGGCTCGGACAAACAAACCCAATGTCAATCAGACCATTCTGCCGAACAACATGCTGGAACGAAGACATAGCCGGTTGATTGGATTGTGGGCCACCCGTATGTTCATAAAGGGACAACAACTCATTAAAATCCCCCATGAAGATCAATGGCAGAGAATGAGAACAACAAAGCCTGTTGATAAGCTCCCAGCTGTGAAATCTTTCATTCTGCGTGGGGCTTCCGTAGAACCTAACCAATCTCCATTGTTGTCTCTCATCCCTACTAATCGTGGCATCAATATGGTGGAACGAATAACCACGGATACAAATGTCCCAAATATTCTGCCATAATAATATTAAGCCACCACTCTTACCTTGACAATCCACATGGAAACAATTATCATAATTCGTAGCATAGCGAATGCCTTCCGCGCTTCTACCAAAAAGTTTGGTTTCCGATAAGAAGACAACAGATGAGGAGAAGCAACGTAGTACACACTGCAGTTGTGCCAATGCTCGGGGCCTCCCCAAACCCCAAGCATTCCAGCTTACTATATTTATGGCGATCGGGGGGTTCCAAAGCAACCTCCGCCGCTATGTCGTTTGTGATATCACCCAGTTCTATCCTTGCCTTTTTACCTTTTGATTTACATTCACCCAGTCTCCTTTTCTTGCAAACTTTACCCATGGATTCTCCCCCTTCCTTACTCCCCTTCTGTCTTTTTTCTTTCAAGGAGTGAGGTGATAAATGCATTGGTTTAGGTGGTGATTGAGGGTGAGCCATGGTCTAAATAGCCACTGGTCCTTTCCCCTTCTCCTTCACACTCTGGTTATTTTCTTTCCCATTATTGATGTCTACCCCTACCACAGGCTCTATTGCAATTGCCAAGGGGATAGACGGCTCCTCTTGTTGGTTGGACGAACTCCCCCATCCGCCTTTGACAGAGGCGGATCTCCCTCATCAGCCATCTTACCATCTTCGTCTTTCCTCCGCTGATTCTGTTTAGATCTTGCCCTGCTGCCAGGAGGAGCTTGGATCTCATCGCTATAACGATGATTCTCCGGTCTCCTCAAAATTCCAAGAACCTCTTATCCACACTGGCTGAAAACATGATCTACCTGTCCACAGTGTGCAAAATTCAGGGAGTTTTTCATATCGAAGTTTTAGTTTCGTTGGTATCCTATCATTTCCCAACTGCACATTCACAATCTACGAAGAGGTTTGCCAATGTCCAACTCGACCTTAATGCGCGTAAACACCCCCATACAGATCGGAGGTATTTACAATCAGCCCGAGATATCGGCCTATATGATTGCCAATCTTCTCGGCCATGTCAACTCGCATATGAATTAGAGGTAGTTGGGAGAAATGGTACATGTTTGAACACCACATTTGAGAGTATCATTGATGCATCCACAGGAGAAAACACCAATAATGCTCGATCAAAATTCCATGGCTGGGTCATGAGACTCGATGACAATCCTTTATGTTAGAGAAATCAGCCCGGAAGATATCCCCATCAAGGAATCTGATTTGAACATCCCCGTCTGGTTTCCATAAAGATTGCATAGTCTTCTTAAACGATTCTCGATTATATGGTTTTCGGGTCAATAACTTCCCCAACAAGGAAGAATTTGAGTCTTCAATGTGTTTCCGAATTATCTCATCTCCAATAGCTAAGACATCTTCCTCATTGTTCAACGAGAAAGATCGCCAAAGATCATCAATTTCCTCCATTCCTAGTCACAATATGATCAAGAAAGCCAATCCTAGAGATAAACCCTAGGAGAAAGTCCGTCTCTCTAGAGAAACCCTAGGGGGAAGAAAGCCATATGGTTTATATATCAATGACATTTGATACAATTAATGTTGTCATAATTTATGTTTCTTTTTTCCTTAGTGATTACGGAAACAAAAAAGTATATCGGATAATTGATAAAATAAAATATATTCATATAACTACAATAAATTTTGATAGCAGAATTCGAGTTGTAAAGAGAGCCAGCAAGAATATTGAAAGATAATGTAGTCAATTGGATTGAGTTCATATAGAAAAATCAAAACATATTCACATGGCACAACCTATTTTACTTATGTATGTATTTATGTATGATTGTATTATAGTATTGTAAAAGAAAATAATGTCATATTTTATATTATACATGTGCCTACCTTAGATGAAAAGTTGAAAATAAAAATAAAGTATAACTATCACTAAATACAACAAACGAAGTCTCTTAAAAAACAGGATATCAAGATACCAAAAAGTATCAAACAATACTAATGTCATTGTCAATGGTGGAATCGAAAGAAGTCTCATATTTCCCGTTATAAATATTAATAATTACGACTGCTTTTCTTTAAAGGGATAAAAATTTTACACACTACAATTTATTCATTTCATAACTATAGGTCAAAAACAAAGCGTGATTTTTGTAGGAATTTTTGAATCTCGATAAGATAAACTTGAAGATAGTAATATAAAATAATGTTCTTCTTTTTAATTAGGCTAATTAATACTAGAGGAAGTTAATTAATATTCAAATAAAAGAGAAATAAAAATATTCACATTCATATTTATTCAGGAATCTAATTGGGTCGGGGAATGCATTTTGTCAATTCTACTTTTTATATGAAATTATAACATTAATTAAATTGATTCTTTATTTCTTCTATAAATCCAATTTCGTAGGTTTATGAATTTAGAGACGCTGTAGACAAAATGACTTAAAACGTTTAAAAAACTGACTTATTAATTAGGGTAATAGCTTGTGTAATTTATTTCTGTACAAAATAAAGGAAATTTTTATTTTCGATTATGATAGCTTTTTATTATAAAAATTAGAATAGATTGATTAAGATTTTTCTGATACACGTAGAGTGAAGACGCTCTTCCGATGGGAGAAACATTTATAATTGTTAAAAATGAGAGAGTTATTAGTGTCATTTTAATTTTGACTATTTAAGTATATTTGAAAAATTTGTGAGATTAATAAAAAAAGTAGTGTCACTATAATTAGCCTTTAAGTATATATATGATTAATAATAATATTTTTTTCAAGTGAAAACACGCGAGAATAGTAATATATAAATTAAAATTATTAACAAATAAAAGAGTTAATATAATGGTAAAGTGTGTTACTCTTAACATACAACTCATGAGTTCAATCCTTCACTATTACGTTTGTAATAATTTTTTATTAAAAGTGACAGTTGGTATGGTATGACATTATAAGCAATTGTGCCATGGTATGACATTATAAGCAATTGTGCCAGATAGAGCTTTTTGTGGAAAAAATTTTCTAATTACGCCAGATGAAATTGTAATTGTGTCAGACAAACTGTCATTTAATATATATATATATATATATATATAGATTTTGAAATATACTTGGCAAGAAGACTAACTACGTAATGCGTCATTTCTTCTAAACTGAGGTATGAATTCGTATTAAAATACTTTTACGCATGTAGGATCAACAATTTCTAAAGAGTTAGTAGAATAACATTTTCAACATAAGGCATGCTTATTACATGGCTAATATATTGAAAATGTTGAATGAACTTAGTCTATCATGGTTACAAAAAAAAAAAAAAAATCTGAAGGTGATTATTGTTTGTGTTTTGGGAATTGATAGAAGCAGCAGTGTAAAAACGCTAGAAGGAAAATGACGGTAGGGGTGATGCTATACTCTGGTGGCTTGTGGGGTGCGTATGGCCATTACATCGAGCAAAATGCTTATAGAATTTTGATCCTAGATGATTGTTAGTATCGTGACCACATCCTAGAGATTGAGCCGAAATATTAGTCGTTCGAAGGTTCCAAATAAAACGTGGCCCAACCGAGCAAGCACTCGTTAATGTGAACCATGATGATGATAATCCCATGAGTACAAGTGTACAACATATGAATACAATGATTTCTGATGAATCACTGATGCAATCAAGCCAAGGTTGGAACAAGCTGGAACGTCGTTATATGTTTCAGATTGTTTCCTTTTTTTTTTTTTCTTTTTTTGGAAAGGGCATATTGTTTTCATTTTACATCTTTGAATTCTATAAACATTTTGAAAAATAAAGACATGATTTTGATTAGTCATGATGTTTTTATTTTGGACCCATACTATAATCATCTGCTAAGTTAATGATGAATAACTACTATCTTATAACTTGTAACCAATCATAGAGTTAAGTTTCACTAGTACATTTAATTACGATATTGAACTGACTAACAAGCTTTTGTTCAGAGTTGAGAAATGAAGTGAAGTTATGTATGCCGAGCATATTTATGTCCTTGTAACTACAGTAATTTATACAGATACAGCCTAACAAGTATCATATCACATCAACGTATCGTACAATTCTCAACATTATCACATGCAACTTCAAAAAATATAAAGGAAGATTGTTAAGATGAACTAAAGCTCAACTAGATTATACACTACATTAGGCAACCATAAAACACCACGTTCCGTGTTTAGCTAAAAATATTCTAAGCCAAGCTAAAAAATATCCTCTTGAGAAGGGCAAAACTAACATAATTGATATTGATTATTAAATAACCTTAATAATTAACTTGGAAAAAAATAAAAAAGAGTAAAGGCTAACTAATAGGATCTGTGTTGAAGTAATGTATCAAAGTAATTATCGAAGATTAACAAGCAAGCACTAGAAAATTGGCTAACCTAGGAAGAATATGAATATAAAAAACAATGAAGTATAAAGACATTGCTATCACTATGTGTTGCACAAATTCTAACAAGTATTATCAGAAACATTAGTGGTTCGTATCAAAGTAGTATAACACGAGGGTGTAGTATCATAACCTAGTATCATATTAGAGTGGCTTATTTTATTCTTTAGTAATAAATAGATTTAATTAGTAATAAATATTTATTTATTAAATTAAGTAATAATCTATATATATATATATAAGTAAATTAGTCTGCAGTACCTTTGTACTGCAGTTTCCGGCCAAAAGTCTGTTAATGAGGACTTATTCGACATTTTGTTTCCTATTGTGGCTACTTGTGTGGTGTTCTTAATTTTTTCAAAATTTTAAAATTTTTGTTCTCTTTTGCCTTATCCATCCAATTTTTTGAAATAAGACTCACTATTCAATTTAATAACTAAGATATTTATTATCATTTAATTGTTTAAATTACGGATAATTTTGATTATGCAATAATGGATAAATGTCCATATCTTTAAAATATTTGTAGTTTATAATTTTTTTTTAGCAAAAAACTTTTACTTTATAATTCATAAAACAATGAAAATTAATTAATATAAGTAAGAAACTTATTTGGTAATCAGTGTTCATCGAATAATAATAAAACAGTAGAATTATGAATGAAGAATTTATTTGATAACCCATGTTCATCAGATAATAAGTTTCTTTTTGAAACTTTTATTTTTTGTGATTTGTCTAAATTAAATTGAATATTAATTAATTAAACATATATAACACTAGTTTATATTAATTGAAAATTTTAATTTTAATTTTTTCTTAATGTTTCTCGCTATAAATATTAATGATTATTGCTGCTTTTCTTTAAAAAATATATGACTACTTTTTTTTAAGGGAAAAATATATGACTACTTTTATGTATCATTAATTTATATTATCTTTATACTATTTGACTTTATTTGTTTTAAATAAAAAATATTTTCAAAATACGTGGCATTGCCCAACTAACAACAGTTTCGTACAATGTTATTTATCTAAATTAGTGCAAAAATTAAAATGATATTTATTTACGTTAACAATAGTAACATGGTTAAATTTTCCTGTAAATTATAGTTATCTTAACATGACAAGAACAAAATTACATTATTATTTGGTTGATATTAAAAATTAATTATTTCTTATTGAGTAACGTAATCTTACAAAATTTCAGCAAACCAAAAAAAAAAACCTTATAAATTTCTTATTATTTATTTTTTTAGAAATAATTTGATATCTATTCTCTCCGTACAATACATGAGTGAAATTTTAGTATATCTTAAAAAATGACATCCAAAGTTGGTTTATGAATTCTCTACGCTTATCTACTCCATATTTCTTTTTAAATAATTTGTACATTTATGAAATGTAAAATAACTAAATTAAAATATTAATTAAGGATAAAAAATATTTGAAATTCAAAAATATAATCAATCAGAATTAGATTAAGTGAAATATATATATATATATTAAATGACAGTTTATCTGGTACAATTACAATTTCATCTAACATAATTAGAAAATATTTCCTGCCTAAAACTTTATATAGCATATTTGCTTATCGTGCCATATACCACACCGGATGTTACTTTTAATAAAAAAATTATTATAAATATAATAGTGAAGTATTGAACTCGTGACCTACATGTCAAGAATAACATGGTTTTAAACCATTATGCCAATTCTTTTATTTGTTAATAATTTTCATTTATATATTACTATTTTCGTGTGTTTTCACTCAAAGAAAATATTATTATTAATCATATATATACTTAAAGTTTAGTTATATTGACACAAATTTTTTTATTAATCTCACTAATTTTTCAAATATACTAAAATATTCAAAATTAAAATGACACAAATAATCATCTCATTCTACAAAAATCAAGCTTTATTTTTTGCTCATAGTTATGAAATGAATAAATTGTAGTAAATAAAATCTTTATCCCTACTATTATTATCTAACTAGATTTTTTTTCCACTCGTGCGTTGCACGGATAGAGTTAAAATGTACATTCATATCAAAATTGACGTGTGAGTATATATATACATCATGTTTTAAATAAAGGATTATATACCAGTTACATTGTATAAAATTACGAATTGATATGAGAATTACAATTCAACAAGGGATATTTGTAGTAAAATGTCTGAGTTCAAATTTCTAGTCTTCTCCAACCACGTCGTGGAAGTTCACACGTCTAACATATATAAAGTTATAATAATTAGTAGTCAAATAATTAGATATGGAAATTTGACCAATCAATATATTAAACCCGTAGAGACCTTCCTCTAATAGGATTGACCCGCAACGCCTAATTGGGGCAAAGGGACAGGTATAAGGCAACATTGTCTACCCCGCTGTGGATACAGGGCAGGTGTGTGGATCCAGGGCAGGTGCGGGTCAGGTTGGACCCACCCCACAGACCTGTGACCCACGAAGCATTTCTTTTCTTTTTAATAAATTTAATTTTAAAATTGTATAGAAATTATTAAATATGGCAATTTGACCGATCAACTTATCCGATCTTGGCAATTTATTTTTATTTTTTTATTATATTATTTTTTTGAAAGGATTTTTCTATCGAATTAAAAGAATCATGTTATTATATTAGTTAATATTGAGAACTTTAAAATTCTAAATAAAGGTTTTGTTTTGTTTTACGTTTATCAATTAATAATACGTTACACATAACATTAATTGAAAGGGGAAAATATTCATAAGTCATTTCGTGGGTCATGGTAGCGTACCATACCGCCCCATCACCCGACCTATCTTAACCCGCCTTATGAATTTGTTTGTTTGAGGCGAGTCTGGAGTGACTTCAAGACTCGTGGGTCGGGTTTAAGGTATGACAAACCCGCCCCATTACCATCCTTATAATTAATCATATTACATTCAACTATTACAACTATGAATTTAACCTCTCACTCGTGCGTTGTACGGGAAGACTGATTTTCAAAAAAGTCCAATAACAATGAATAATAACATATTGGACAAAGACGTGTTATCGGATTTGCATAACAAAAAGAATAAATATACAGTTTTGATTTAGCATTTGACGCATTAAATTAATTTTTTATTGATATTATATTAATAGTTACCGCTTATATGCTCAATTAATACTTTATTATATTTCACTTTTAAACCATCTAACATATTTCATATTGTTAGTTAATAGTCTAACAATACGTATCAGGCATGTGCATCGGTCGCGAATAATAAAAAATTATAAAAACTCATAATTATATATAAATGCTAAAAAAATAGAAATGAGCAAACTAAAATAAAAAATGAATATAAAAAACTAATAAACTAATATAAATTATTGAAACTCATGATGAATATTTAAATAAGAAAAATTTAAAATTTAAAACTCGAAAATGAGGCTATAAGTTTTCCATTTTTTTTTTAATTTCGTTTTCATGTAGGTGTTCCATTTTTTACATTATCTAGATTAGTGATTAACTTTGAGTTGACGAAACTTGTATATTGATAAAACTACACTAATTCCAAATTGTTCTATATTTGGAAGACTTTCATTAAGAAACCCAATCATGGAGATCAATAATGGCTGATTTTTAATTTCTTTAACAAAAAATGATTTTTTTATTTACAGATCTAGAGTTTTATCCATGGCACGCAGCAAAGTAAAATTTTTGTAGATAATAATTTTAAAAAGTTTATCCAATTGAAACAACAATACTTAAAATGTAATGCCACGTGCCCTGTAACAACTATGTCACGATGCACAGATATATATAATCACTAAATACATACAATATATAAAAGTGTTACATAAACTGTTATGATTTTGAGAAAATTTAATTCAACTTTATGATTTTCATGTAATGTACAACACTAAATAATAATAAATAATAATATAAATAGTAATAATAGAAAATTGACATTTTTTGGGGTTTGGTTTCTTTAGATTCAAGAACTTTAAGAAAGGAAAATTTGAAAATTATGAAATTTTGTGATTTTAGAAGGGAAGGAAATATGGAATGAATTTTGAAATTTATAAGAAGATTAAAGATTGAAGGAATAAGGGAAAAGTATATGAAAGCATAGTAATTCTCGGGAAATGTGCGTCTTTAAGAGCAAAGAAGAATTTAATGATTATTCTAATAATATTTTAGTAGTTCGCTTTTGAGACAATTGACAGGGCATTAGTTTCACTTATTCATTATTATGGACATTACTATGATTTTATAAATAAAATAAAACCAATTGGGCACCATCTGTAGAGGTAGTAATTCGGCCCTAGTCATTGTTCAACATCAAGATAACCTGGCACAAATCATTGTGCAACATCATAATGATGTCAGCAAAATTATGGGCGGAAAAATTGCAATTGAGAATCCAAATCCAATTGAAAACTCTTGTATTATATATTATATATGATAGATCGGAATCTTTATAGCCGGTTTGTCTTCCATTTTATTTAATATTTTCTTAACTAACATATCTCCCTCCCTTATCCCTTTCCATGGAAATCCTCAAATTCGTTTCTTTGATTAGAACTCAATTCTAACTAAAATTCCTCACATTCTAAAATCCCCAACACAATCTCATCGGATTTTTTTATAATACCTTTTGAATAGTACCATAATTTTCGTCTAATTAAATAGCAAAATCTTACATACGTATATATTCCTAATTTATGTTCCCAATTTAGATATCCCTATATGTACTTAATTTTTTTATATGAATGCATATCGAGCAAATACATGTATCATGGTAAAGATAATTATTCTAAAATTGTACAATATTTTTTAAGGATTTTATTGTTTATTTATTAGACAGTACATAATAAAATGAGGTATTATATGGTTAAAAGAGTATGTGGAGTGAATATAATCTCATTGGTATGAAATTTTTATCTGAATTGATATCAAGTGGATACATGCACTATGGTACACGTTTGATACGCAAAGTTAAATTGGTAACTAATAATATTGAATAAGTTACATGATTTAAAAATTAAATTAAAATAAAACATTAAACATGTATTTAAGCAGTATTTTTAAAATATTCATCAAATCTTTGCTTGGTTTCCGTAAATAAAATTTTACAACCTAAAACAAAATTTCATACTAAAAAAAAATCTAAAACTGAATTAAACTCATTATATTGTCTTACCAAAACTTTCATTATATTATTATCTTACAAAAATTTTTTAATTATTAATTGTACAAATTTAATTATTTTCATACCACCTCTGTCCCCATAAAATTGGTCCACTTTTCCTTTTTTATCTGTTTTAAAATATAGTCCAGTCTCCTATTAAAAAGGTAATTGGAATATTAATTTTCTTTTATAACCTTATTTAATGTGCATTTTAATGGATAAATAGTATTATTTAAAATGGAATATTTAACAAATGAAATGGTATATTAGGGATATATGATGTTAAATTTTATATTTCCAACATTATTAATTACATGTTCTTAATATTTATGAAAATTGAAATTATACCATAGTATATTCCTATTTTACAGATATTCCAAGAATACTAGAAATTTGTTCAAATTTATATAAAATAAAAAGTAATAATTAATTTCAGACATAACTATTACCAGATCAATTTTGGATGAAAAATTTTGTCACATTAATATTTTATTTATCAATATAATTATTACGCCTCTAACAATTCTCATTATAAAATCATGCTACTTTTTTAAGGATTATATTTGTTATTTGCTAGACTAAAATAACAATATGGTATTATGGGTATTTGTACAAAATAAAATAAAGTATCACTCAGTTAAAAAGATATGTGAGGAAATGGGGTATTATCCGGTTCAAATAATATATTGGGAGGGTACTTTCTTATGGGTACGAAAATTTTTATGTGAATAGGTATCGAGTGAATATGGGTATATACATACCCGATACCAGTGTTCTAAAAAGCGCATCTAGGCGCAAAGCGTAGGTAAACGCCTCGCTTTGACAAAAGAGTGAAAAAAGTGAGTCAACTCAAAGCGTTGACTAATTAATCAAAATTAAGAGCGATTAGACGAGCTTAGGCGAGGAAAATGCGTGCCTAGGCGGGGAAAAAGCTCTCATAGGCGTGAATTGAGCCACCTTTTTTAAATTTTTTTATTTTTTCTCTTTTTTTATATTTACAGTTTGAGATCCAATTAAAATTAATCTTAAGTTAAAAGGTTACTATAAATATCTAAAATATCTCGAAAAATGTAATTTATCATACAATAAACAAAGAATAATGGAAAAGCAAAATATCAAAAAAGAGTAGTAAATGATGACTTATGTGAGAAAAATACAAACATTGTATTATGAAATTGAAGTAAGAGTCATTTATTAAATTGATATATTTACAATTTATGTTTTTGTACATAATTGGTATATATTAATTTCAATTAACTAATAGTTTTATATTGATTTTAAAAATAAAAAATTAAAAAAATGAAAAATGATTTTTAACGTCTAGGCGCCGCTTATGCGCCCTTAAGCTTACAATGCTTGAAGATTCGGGTTGACGCTTGTCCACGCCTTACGCTTTTTAGAACACTGCCCGATACGTATTATTAGATTGTCAACTAATATTATTAAATAAGTTAGATAATACAAACGTAAAATATTAAACATATATTTAGGCTTAGTTTGGTATTGTTTGAACTTCTCTAATAAGCAGCTTATGCTACATGGGATAGAAAAGCACTGTGAGAATAATCAGTTTAGTGTTTGGTAAACGTTTTTGCTAAAATTGTTGTAGGTCTAAAAGCAAGTTTTAAATGTTTGGTAAATTTAACTGTTTCGCTGTTGTGCCGATTCATATATCTCTATCTATTATATTATATAGGACCTTTATTTTTTTCTTTTATAAATAATCCGTAATATATAATACATATGTAATATTTCACAAAGAAATATAAACATCAACAAGCAATAACTAAAAGTGAAAATTTATTTGAAATTTCGTTTGAAAGTAACCAACTAATAAAAATACACAAAAAAATCAAATAAAAATATATAGTTGTACAATCAAATAAAACATAATTCAATGATATTAAATTTTACATTTTCAACACTATTAATCGTATTTTTCTTAATATTTGTGAAAATTGAAATTGGACTATAGTATATTCATATTTTGTAGGTAATTCTAAAATGTTAAAAATTTGTTCAAATATATATATATATATATATATATATAAAAGATAGAAAGCAATAATTATTTTTAGACATAACCTTTAATAAATCAATTTTGGATGAAAAATTTTGTTATATTAATATTTTATTTATCATTATAATTATTACACCTCTAACGATTGTTATTATAAAATCATGCTACTTTTTTTAAGAATTATTTTATTATTTACTATACTAAAATAACAATATGATATTATGGGTATTTGCAGAAAATAGAACAAAGCATCACCCAGTTAAATGGGTATGTGCGGAAACGATGTATTATCCAGTTAAAAGGGGCGTGTCTAGAGTACTTTCTATGGGTATAAAAAATTTTATTTGAACAGGTATCGAGCGAATACAGGTATTTACATGCCTGATACGTATTAATATACTGTTAACTAATAATATTAAATAAGTTAGATGATTTAAAAGTAAAATATAGTAAAACATTAATTGAGTACTTAAGATGGTAACAACTAGTATATTATTAATAAGATATTAATTTAACACGTCAAATACTAAATCAAAATGGTATATTTACTGATTTTGTTATGCAAATCCGATGGCACGTATTTGTTTAAATTTTATTGTTCATTATTATTGATTTTTCTTTTTTAAATTAGTCTCTCGTGTAATGCACGAGTGAGATGCTAGACTCATGATTGTAATAGTGATTGTAATTCAATCATTTGACTACTTGTAACATCCCGTGGAATTTCAAAAAATTTCTTAGTGGTATTTTTGGATGATAATTTTATCACTTCTTGATATTGCTCAATTAGTAGCAATTGGTAAGAAAATTTTGTAATAGGGTAATAAGTGGTGACGTTTTCTAAGACTTTGGAAATATTTTGTTTGCCATGACGAGAATGAAATGATAGCTTGAGTTTATATCAACTATTTTCATCGGTTAGTGGTGTTGCCAAATGAACGATTAGGTCTAGTCGGGAAGTGAGTTAGGAGAAAAAGAAGTGCTTAAAACTAAAATGTTGCACTTAATTAGTATAAGTCGAAAACATCAAGAACGAATTATGGAAATAGAAAGACTTATTAAGCAATAGAGGAAGGAAAAATCTAGATGACACTTGGCCATTTAAAAAACTGCTCACATGAATTAAATTTGGAAACACTTGGCACTTTGATTGGTGAGATAAATCCACAAGCCTCCAATTGGACTTATTTTGATTGGCTAATTGAAAATTATCTAAGGACAAATGGGCAACTTTTCATAGGTGAAACTCAAGTTTTTCTCCAAATAATATAAGAAATTCGTCCATAAAAAGAATTTGCCATGGAACATTATGAAAAGGCTTCCAAAACACTTCTTTTGTCTCTCAAACAAAGCTCTTTTCATATACATATTAAACTCCAACTTTAGAAACTACTTTGTTTGAGGAGTACTCAAGGATTTGAAGGGATCTTGCTACCTATAAACATCCAATAATCTTTAAAAGGGCAAGAACAAGGTGAGTAACTAATATTTTAATTTCCTTGTCATGCATGAGTTTTAATAAAAAGCTTGTGTTTAATGCATTGCTATGATAAGAATTAAAGTGTTTTCTTGCATTTGGACCACTAGTATTTCTCTATCCGTCTTGTATTGGCTTGCTTTGAATTGTTTCCATACTATGACCTATTCAACGACTCTGGGATAGGGAAAACTAGTATGATATTTGATTGGATTGATATTGCTCTTGGCTTGGAACTCCAGTAAGGGTCAACCGGGGTTTTAGTGTGGATCCACTTATCATTATATTGCCATGATCACTTGGCATTTGAATGATATCATTGCGCGCTACGGGTAGTAAGCAATTCTTGTGCTCTTCCGATCTGGCCCTATTATGCATTTGAAAATGTTTGTGCATCTTTATGTTTTCTTGAACTTAAAATTTGAAAAATGATTCGTGTAACCTTGTGTCAAACCAAGATATTGTGTTACTCACGGTGTACCTTGTACTCGCTTAGTGTATGTTTACTTTTTTTTGTAGATGTTCATTCACAAGATCTTTGAAAGGCAAGCCGAGACATGGAGTGAGAACTCAAGTGGGAGTAGAATATCTCAAGAGATCGGAAGATGGACTTATGGGGTTACTACGAGGACGCCCCCACAATTCTTAATGTATTTGGGGACTACATATGAACTCAATGTTTATTGTATCTACATTCAGGCCCATCTCTTCCATGATAAGTTTATGGTTGATAAACCGATGTTTTTCACTTAAATGTAGTAGCCTAATAGCATGACTAGTTGTAAGAATGTAGTAGCATGATAATATGACACTAAATATAAGAACAAACCTAAGTATAGGCACACACTCACAACTTGGCATGTGAAGTTATAAGAATAAATTTTGTAAGAATTGGAGGCCTATTTTAGATCGGAAGAGGCTCTCAAATTATATAACTCAACAAGTGACAATAAATATAACACTCTGAAAAATTTAACAAAATTTTATTTTGGCTTAAATCTTGAATAATGATTTACTATAAGGATTCGGTAAGTGATTTTTCAAAACCTACTATAATAATAATTTGAAAACGTCTGCGTAATCGGCTAATTAGCTGTGGCACTTAGTAAGAAATTAAGAACGTTCTTGTAGGTTTTAATAAGGACGGAAAACGGTTTCTTGAGTTGTACTAACTATAGTCATTGGTTAGTATTATTACCAAAAGAAACATAAAGGCAAAAAAAAAACTGGGTAATAAGTTCTAGGCCAAAGAAGGCTTAAATAATAAATATGATAGTATTATGGTATAGTCAAAAAGCCAAGCACTTAATTATAAAATGTCTTATGTTGAAGGATTCCTTAAATGAAAGGTAGAAAAATCTAGAGAATGTTTGGACTCTTGGATTTGACCACATGGATAATAGAGAAAACACTTGGCAATTGAAAAACACAAGAATTCTCTTGAATGTACAATTGGAGCTATTTCTATTGGATGGGCATTAATGCACATAG
Organism: Nyctanthes arbor-tristis; assembly: GCA_963692815.1. Classification (NCBI taxonomy): domain Eukaryota; kingdom Viridiplantae; phylum Streptophyta; class Magnoliopsida; order Lamiales; family Oleaceae; genus Nyctanthes; species Nyctanthes arbor-tristis. Next base: position 8,782 of record CAVNYN010239972.1, on the reverse strand, counting down.
GGACAATTGTAAGCCTTTTCATTGGTGGAATCCAAGGACTTTTAGAAACTAGTTGGGAAAATTCGTCCATATATTGAGGAGTGCTTAGATAACCCTTAAGAAGCCTTCAAAAACCTATATGTTGTCTTCCAAACAAGCCTTTCCTCATATACATATAAGACCCTACTTGGAAAGCTATCTTATTTGAAGAATATTCAAAGATTGAAGGTAGTTGAGCCACATATAGACACCCACAAATCCTTACAAGAAAAGAAAACAAGGTAAGTAACTAATGACTTGATTTCCATTGGCATGCCATGGCTTTGTGAAAAGAATGATTAAATGGTATCTTACATTGATAAGGAATGAAATGTTTTATTGCACACACTTCACTAGTATTGCCTTACTCATTCTGTAATGAATGAATTTGAATTATTCCCATGCTATAACTTATTCTATGACCCGAGATAAGAATGATTGGCATGGTGTTTGCTTTGATTGATAATGTTTTCTGAAACTTTGGTAAGGGTCAACCGGAGTTATTGTGGATCCATTTGCCACGAGAAATTTGGCGTTTGAATGATTTGATTGCGCATTACGGGGTAGTTGGTGATTCTAGTGGTTGGGCCCTATTATACATTTGAAGAGGTTTGTGTATATTTTGCTTATGGAACTTGTAATTGAAATATGGTTTTCTTGAAGTCTTATGACAAACCAATTCATTATGTTACTCACGGGGTACTTAGTACTCATTCAATATTTAACAAATTTTGTAGATGTTTATTCGCAAGGTATTTGAAAAGCAAGCTGAGACTTGGAGTGAGAATGCAAGTGGGAGCCGGATTTCACAAGTAATAGAAACAGATCTATGGGGATACTATGAAAATGCCCCGCAGTTTCTTATGTACTTGGGCACAACCTATGAACTTAATGTATATTGTGCTATACTCATGCCTATCTCTACCATGACATGTTTACGGTGGATAAACCTATATTTTTCACTTAATATGTTAACATAATATTAGAGTAAACTAGATACTTGCATATGTAGTACTTAGTGTGTACTATAATAAATAACTTTTTTACGGATTGGAAACCTATTTTCTATGTAAAGGTTTTTCAAATCCCACTACTCGGCAAGTTATGAATGAAATAAGTTTGTTAACCTAATTCGTTCTTTATGCAAATGTTGATATAGTGAGTGGTAAAAATGAGTAAATGATAACCAAACTTACTTCCTAAGTAACCCTATCAAAATGAGAAATGAAAAGAGGACCATGGGAGTTAAAACTTGTGTTGTATGATGTGATAAATTGGAGTTATAAAGTTGTTTTGGGAACTTAAAAACGATATGAAAACTAATTAAACCGTGGTTTGATTCATTTCAAAAAGTGCATATGAGTGTTTATCCATAAAAAAAGTGATTTACTTAATAAGAAGGATCGACAAACAAACGAGGTGTGACAATAAAATTTTGTTTACTATCCTAACTTGTTGTGTGTTCTTTACACCCTACTCGATTGGGCAAACATGATTGTGTATAAAAAGTAAATAAATAGGTAAGTAACCATCCATATCTATTGATTAATTGTAGTGATAAGATAAGGCCACTTTAAACATAAAGAAGAACTATATTCCAATACTCTTTTAAAACCCAAATTGTTAGTCTTGTACCTTGTTGCTAATAGATATTAAAAATAAAAGCTTCTGCGAACAAATAACTTGTTAAAACTGTTAGAACAGCGGGGTGTGACACTACTATTTATTACATCTTTAGATAAGTCGGACGTGTGAACTTACACGATGTGTTTGCAGAAGACACATAATTATAGACTCAGTTATGCAACCAAATTTATGCTCATTACTCAAGTATTTTACTACAAATAAATATCCAGTGATGGTTTGTAATTTTCGCATATTGAGTCATAAGTTTATACAAAGCAATTGGTATATTGTACTTTATTTATAACATAATAATATCTAAAAAACACACTCACATCAATTTTTGGAGACTTCTTTTATTGCATTTAGTGATAGTTATACTTTGTTTTCATTTTAACCTTTTCATCTAATGCATGTTCGGGTACAATATAAAATATAATATTATTTTCTTCTACAATACAGGCAAAGTAAAATGCATCATGCTTAAAATACATACATGAATAAAATGGGTTGTGTCACGTGAATATTTTTAGGTTTTTTTGCATGAGCTCAATCCAATTGACTACGTTATCTTTACATATTCTTACTCGCTCTCTTCACAACCTGAATTCTGCAATCAAAATTTATTCTCAAGGCGAATTATATGAATTTCTTTTATTTTATCAATTATCCGCAATACTTTTCTTATGACAATATTAATTGTACCAAATGTAACTAAATTTTTACTTGACTTGTAAATGGATAAATAATATCTAATTGTCAATAATTAAATCATTGGACTTTTAATTTAATAAGAACTAGGTCTCTCCACTTTAATTATCAATAATTATATCGCTAAAATTATACGTAATTACAAAAAAGCCACTTTGTTAATGCTATATTATTGACTCATCATTAAATTATAGTCCCAAATAATAAGAAAGTGATTACTCGAAATGACAGATTTTACTGAAGGGGAAAAATAGAAGAATGATTTTAGGATTCACAAAGCATGTAACGTATATCTTGACATATAATTTTAAATAAACTTTAACCGATTGCTATGTATCGCAGAGATGGTCATACAACCATTTCTTCGTATTCTAACAAAAACTTTCACTGAAATCTTCACAAATCCAAAATCTTGAATGAGATACGATACTCTAAAATTTTCAGCCATAAGTTGAAGATAAAGATCAGTATTACTGATATATTGTTACATAATTTTTCTCATTTAGCTAGATTGTGTAATGACACGAGACTTATAATATCAAGACATGGAGATCACATTGTTTGGGCAAAAATTCTATCTAGAACATATGCAGGTGGCAAATTTTTTATTGTAAGAAAGACTTTGGCGCCATTTGATCCAAAACTTCCTTTTACAATACAAACTACATTTGTAAATACCATAGTTTTTATATTCTTTTATGACATCAATTATCTAAATTCCTATTAAACTACTTTTGATGTATGACATTTTCACTAAATCTCTATCCGTGCATTGTACTGGTGAAAAGTCTAGTTTAAGTATAAACCAAAAGATTATGTTTAGATATAGTTGAAAAATAAATTAAACTATTTATTAATAATAAATAATAAATTTTTTAAAAATAAATAATAAATAATATCGTAATACAAAAGAGTGTAAAAATACAATTAGATAGTGTAAATCGACAATATAAGAAAAATTTTAGTATATATGCAATTTAAAGAGAAAATAAGGTGTCAGGCCTAATTCTCCCTTTTTAACCAAAAAAAAAAATCGGTTGCTCATTCTTTGAAAAAAGCAAACACATTAATCTTGCCCAGTCCAAGTGAAATAAAACTTGGGCCCTTAAATCCAAACTTAATAATTATATCTAATAAGCAAAAACCAATGCAAGTACCAAAATCCAAAACAAATTTCGGGCCCAAAGTTCAAATTACACTGAAAATCCCAAAGAAAAAATGAATTATTTCCTAAATGCTAATAACTAGTGTTTTGTTGTTTCAATAATAATAATAATAATAACTAGTTTTTTGTTTTTTAGTTTTATTTTTAGCTTAGAATTTACAAAAAGAAAAAGAAATCATTAACCATAGCATATACGGACCTAATCTTTTAAGTCTGCTAGGGGCCCTGTTGAACACAGATTCGGCCCTGTATGTAATCTTCCTTGCTCCTGGTATGTAATCTTCTTTAAAATGTAAAAAAACGTCTTTTCCAATGTTTTTATTAATACACACCACTTAATAATTAAATAAATTAAAGATATTCTAGACAGTTGGTATGTAAAATTATCTTTTCCAATAGTATTACTTAATCTTGGTGAAAAAGTAAAATAAACCAAATAAACGAAAGGGAGGGAGATTTATTTCCTATGGTTTCCGTTTATGAAGTTTAAGAAGCTTGATACCTGGTCAAGTCCAAAGAAAGAAGAAATACCCCACCAGCGTGTAACGAAAACTACAGGCATTACAACATGGGACATAAAATTATGGAGATATATTTCTTGGATCTTCAAAATCCTCATTTATTTTGTTCACAAAGAATTTGTCACGCATCAAAATATTTTCCCATCTCAGACTATTTACCAAACGTTACCTAAAAAAGTCTTAATGGAATGCCAAAAATATGCATCAGAAGAATCCATTATGTCCTTCAAGTCAATAACATGTTCCATCAGGAGTACAAAATATCTTTGATGCTGTACAAACATTAACAGTGTGCTCTTCCGATCTCACAAATTCACAATGCTATTGTCTCAACAGAATTCCAAAAATCCCTACTTCGAGGGACTATTTTCGCTAGATACACAATCATAAGTCAATCGTTCAGTTAGGACCAACATCGACTCCTCTTTTCTTCGGGAAATCCTTGGCCTCAACAATATTCTACAAGATGAAGTTAACAGGAAAAGATCTCCAAACAAGCTCACCAGGCAATTTCAGTTATTTTTCAACTTTTGTTAAGTCCACAAACCCCACCCCACCCACCTCACCTCCACCTTTATCCATTTTCCTCAACATTTACATAAAAGGCAGTGAAAATACCTTCTGTAATAGAACTGCTTCCTGTGGGCAGCAAGGGAATTGCATAAGGCCAATCCCAACCATTAACAGACCATAGCATCCAAGGGATACAATTAAATAAAGAGGCAGCTGGAAGGAGAAGACATGTAGAAAATAACTCAATTCATGCAGCGCTAGGAGCAAAAATAAATGACCACACACAAGTTAGAAAATTATAGACTAATCTGAATCTCACCACCCAAGTATAGCTCTCTGGAATTACCAACGTCACCAACAGGCTAATCCAGATTATTGATAGAACCACCACTAATGAAATAATTTTCATGATATGTTTCATTGGGTCTGGCACCAGTTACTTCAGTCTTAACCAGAGAAAATCAAAATAAAGATAAATTTAAGAATGAAACATCTCAAAGAACAAAATAATCAAAGGTTGAGTTTATCTAGTTCAAGATAAATAATCTCTTGAAGAGAATAAGTCCATATCTCTGACAAAGAACCTTAGCAAAGTAACTACTGCACTTCAAATAAAAATACTAATGCTAATAGTAATAGGCAAGGTTTATTGCGAATTATATTTTCTATAGGATACACAAAAATCACTTTATGATACTCAATAAGTTAGCTGCTCTCATGGTCCCTATTATTGACCAATGTGGACTTCCAGAAAAAAGAGTCATAATAGTGTATGAAAAATAAATTCCTAGTAAGATGAGCAGAAAATAGAAGCGACGTAATAGTTCAAGATGAAACATGTTAAGTACCAAGGACTCAATGGGACTTGGTACAGTTATAATAAAAGATAAGGGGAGGGGCTTGGAGTCAAAAGAATAGAAGAATGAAACAGAATAAAGCACTGCCATCCGAAGCCATTTCACGATAAAAACTAGTTTAGAAATAACAATTTCAACTATGAAACCAGAAGTCAGAAAAACACATTATAGAACTTAAATACACTAAACAGCGTCTTCAATGTAAGTTTAAATCTGGATGTATGTATCATGTAAAAGTACACAAGACGACATGAAAAACTATCAACAGAGAGCTGCATAAATGAGAAGAAATAGGTTTAATAAAAGTAAAGGGCAAACCGTAGGAAAGGTGGTAAAGCAGGCCATCAGATGGGACATATCATCAAACAATTTCACTGTCCCATTATAATTTATATAAAATAATAGTGGGACTCAAAGCCCTTGCGCAATTTCCCAAACATCATCTGGCACAGCTTAAAAGCACTAGACAGACAATAGTATAAACTCTAAAATCTAAATACAAATTATTGAACAAAAAGCTACAGATCAAAATATATCAATAACTAGAAAAAAGCCTGTCAACCTCGAAATTCATTTACGTGAATATGGAACTTAACATTTGATGGAGAACTAAAAACATTGAGTTCCTAAAGCAAAATTGAGCTAGGAAGGTAATATTACCGATAATCAAAACAGATAGCGAGTTCTGTAATTGACAGAAAATATTGATCTTCATTAGAAATATGAAGAGGAAACCAGTTCAATGATTTTAGCTATCTTGTACAAGCTACATATCATTCATCAGATCTACCGAAGAAAATCACTTTAAAATATGAAGAAATAGAAATCATTATGTTATTCGACTACAACACTACCAAGGCAAATGCAACATCAAATGGTACACAATCTGCAATCACCCTGAGCTTTGGCTCAATTGCAACATCATCAGAAGGTACTCGGAATATACTAATTATTTCAGTGTCTCTTCCAAAGATAAGAAACTCAAAGCCCTTGCGCAATGTACCATCATCATATCTCAGTTCAATTGTATTAAAATACAGGAACTTGCTGCAGACTTTCCAATCAAAATGCTAGGAACATGAATATACAAACCAAGAAACAGAAAAGAAAATAACTCCCCACGCAAACAGCTATAACAGTATTAATCTATTCGGACATACCTTTGGAAAAAACAAGATATAAAAGAGCTCATTATTAACACTAATATTACCGGAGTTCGACACTTTTTTCATGAGAAATTGGATCAGCCGAAGAAGGCCAAAAAAATATATTATCATGTATACTTTCTAAATCCGACGATTTCATCGGAAATTACTGAAAAATTAAAAAAATAAAATCCAAGAATAGTATCCACATTTTTCGGGTTAAAAGTTTTTCCAGATTTTACCTCAATGTTATGAGTAGTGACTAGTTTTTTGCTTCTGCTGAATCTGATACAGATCTGAGCTGCTCAGTATGAATTCATCAGGAAAGGAAAATGTGAAGAAATTTCAGCAGTTGGATTGGGAATTGGTAGGCTGTAGAACTGGGATTAGGGTTTTGAGTTTAATCAGCTGACTTTATGAGGAAGATATCACGCTTTCATAAAAAATTTGAGTTGTGCTGTTTGAGCAAAACTACATATAAAAATTTTAATAAAATTGACACATAACACAATCTTATTTTTAATATATCATATCACTTTTATATCAACGTTAATCACTTATGACATTTGTCTATTTTGTCACTTTTTTATTTATTTTTTTGTCCAATTAGAATTTTCAAAAAATTTTAGACGCCACCCGCATGATCGTGCTTTTCCATGAGACAAAAAAGAGCTTTTCTATAAAAGCAGATCTGAATTCTTGTACGGAGTCAGATAACTAATAAGAATTAGGTAAGACACATGCATCATATGACTTGAGTGTTTCTTATTAGTTATTTGACTCCGTACAAAGAGCCAGATATGTTTCTATAGAAATTCATGACAAAAAGCGACTAAAAGGCCCAAACTTCGCTTTTGGCCCGGCCCGGTTTTTGTTTATACTATAAAAGCTGATTCCCTACACGGGCGCTAGACCCTACGCGTTCGGAGGAGATTGTTCTGAACAGAAAAACCCTAAAGAGCAAAGATGATCATTCCAGTCCGATGCTTCACCTGTGGAAAGGTAATTAAGAAATCACTTTTAAGCTTTTCGTGCAAAATTATTATCTTTACTTCATTGTTTAACTCGATAGGGGTGATTTTTATTTTTATTTTTTTGGTTTAATTGTAGGTGATTGGGAACAAATGGGATACTTATCTTGATTTACTCCAGGCAGATTACACTGAAGGGTGAGTTCAGTTAAACTTTAGCTAAAGCTTTTCTTTTGTTCTTTTTTCTTATATTTGTTGGCAGAGGTCATATTTTGGTAGTGAACGCATTATACAATTTGGCGAATGTGTCTAACCAGATGTAGGGTTTATGAGAAAGTATGCAAATTCAACTGCAAAGCCGATGTTGTGTCGTGCTTTTGCCTTTTGTTCTTTTCTTTTGTGAATCGTTATTTGAGGTTAAAAAAAATGTTAGTGTGTTATGAATTGTCTAATGCCTTCTACAGTGAAGTGATATGGTTTACAATTCAAAATGTAATATTATTATTCATATTTTTAGACTATTGCTCCTGGTCGTCTTTCTATGCTTTTGAACATTTTCTTGCATGCTTATTTATCATTGTTTGGCACCAAGGAAAGATGATCAGAAAAATCATTTTACATACTGAACATGTTCTAATTATAATCTTTCAATATGCCATACTTGTCTTGCTCTAGAAAATTTAAGGTAAGGGATCATCTATAATTCTATGTACAGTTTGAATTAATATAAAACACAGGGAAAAAAAAAAGGATGCTGTTGTGAATTAAAGAGTTTATCGTGAGAAAAAAACTTATATATGTTTATAGAAGTTAGATATAAGGAATTTGGTCTAAAGATAAAGTTGCAATATAGAGAAGTCAAATGCTCTCATTTGATTCTGCTTTCTTGAAATTCACTTTTCTCCAAACTCAAGTTCAACACCATGTTCTTTCATTAAAATTAGTGTTCCACATCCATGATTTTCCCTACGTTGGAACAACACATTCTTCCAAAAAATCACTTTTCAAAAACTCCCTTCTCAAAGTAGCTTTGTTGTGAAAGGGTGTAAAAGTTTGATCTACCAACAACACTGTAGATGCATAACTGAATCAGTGATGCATCCTATCTCAAAATCTAGAGTAACAAAATATTTAAACTCAACAATATTGTAGTCATAGTTTGTTATGAAAATGAAAATCTATATATTATATTGAAATTTTGTTTGCAGAGATGCTCTTGATGCATTGGGTTTGGTCCGATATTGCTGTCGCCGAATGC
>CAVNYN010239968.1:0-14950 GCA_963692815.1 Nyctanthes arbor-tristis | reverse complement strand
CGAGCAAATATCTTCCAGAAGTAGAACATAAATGATTAGAATAACTCAGAAATTCAGTGACCAGAAATTTTGTTAAAAATCATAAATAAACAAGAAAATATACATATTCTAACTTGTAACATCACATAACACAAGTACCTTATCCAACTTAGCTGCATTAAGAGCACGAACATACTCAACTGCTTTCTCTTGGGATCGAAGATTCGGATCAAAGTTACGGAAAACCCTCTGATAATATCCAACAGTTAAAATCCCCATCCCAAAAGAGAAAAAAAAAAAAAAGAAAAGCTAACGATAATGTCAAAGTAAAAAATTATGAAATTGCGATGCAGAGAAGAGTTATACACCTGCAAGTCTTTGCTTCTTTCTCGAGTGAATTCATCTTCTGAGCGTGATATAACTTTCACCTTCATTATGTTACTTTTGTGCTTGAATTTTCAGACTGAGAAGCACCTACGCACACAGGCAGATCCAGGATCAGGAGCTGAAATATTTGATAAACGAAGTCCAGTCTAATTGTGATTTGACTTGCAGTATATTAACCTTAAATTAGCCTAACAAAACCAAAAATACAATAAATTTTCCCAAACACAAATATACGGAATAATTGGGACTATTTACCCTCCAAAAAACAAATGACAATTATATGATATAAGTTAATCCCAAGAGATCCTGACAGTTATATATGATATAAGCCATGACAATTGATCTATATGGAAAAGGGAAAAAGAAAAAGAAAAATCCAAATAATCAAATTCCAAATCACATTCAACGCCAACTATTGACACCCACATTAAAGATAAACCAAGTATTCAACAGTGAAGATCAACTTCAAAAGCCAGTAAAACAATGACTCAAGTAGATAATTCCTTTTTTTTTCCTGACTGTTGCTTCTAGACTTTTATGGTACACTATATCAAATTATACATTAGTATTTTATGCTAGTATGAAATCCTATTCTCGTAACCAAGAAAACATACAAGTAAAACTACGGGACCTGTCAAGTTCGAATAGAATCTCCGCAACATGCATTTTCCGAATTTTGACAAGTGTACAGTTTGTTAAAAAACACTATTGTCAAAATAGAAAAAAGAAACACACACACACATACTGTGTTTTTTTTTTTTTTTAATTTCTAATATGTTAGTACATAGGGACAGGCAAACGAAATTAGCATGTGGATTTCCTGGAATCTGCTTCCCTATCTCTCGTCTACCTCTTCTCTTCTATGTTTCTATTTCTTTGATTATTATCTCCTCCCTCTATTCTCATCTCCTATTCCTGTTTCCTCTTCTCATATCAATTTTTCTCCCAATTCTCATCCCTTTCTGCAATTTATCTGTCGTCTCATCCCCTTTCAACTTCTCTCATCTCAACTCATTTTAGTATTCTAATTTCAGTTAGCAGCTGCTGGGTGGTGTATTACCGGCTGGTCTTCTGGTTGGATCATGTTGATTTGATTTAAATTATTCTGGCGACCTACGTACTGTAATTTATGTTCACTTAAATCAGTAATATTTCAGTCAGGCATTTCCAATTCCAGCTGGTTGTAGTTGATATTCTTTAATTCTCGGGCTGTTTCTTATTGATGCCATAATCATTGAAGTTTTGGTGGTGATTGCTTCGAGCTTTATAGCGTTGTTTATATTGTTGAATGTTGCTTGGGCTGTGGTTGAATTGTCTACATTGAAATTCTATCCTCAGAACCAAGAAAACATGCAACTAAAACTAAGGACCTGTCAACTTCCATTAGAAATCTCCGCAACATGCATTTTCCAAATGCTCAAAATTTTAATTAAAATTAGGCTTACTAGTTCTGCATTTATTAACATAACCTTTTCTTCTTTCTTTGTTAACTTAGACAGAGCCGAAAATATCCATGTTTACAGTGGCAGAGCTAGAACTTTTCAGACGGGTAGGCAGAATAAAAATTTAAGAAACATGTGTGCGCAACACATTTTGCTTACAAAGTATCTAGCAAGCATAGGTAGAAAAGAAAGTAACATCCCAACACTACACTTTCCCATTTCCACTGTTAATAGCAAAACGTAGTTACAAAACTGTAGGACCTTTTTACAAATGTACCACGCAGTTTCATAATTTCGTGACGTAAAATTACAATGTTATCAATAGTGTCAAAACATCTTTCTCAATAGACAACAATCAAAGTATCATTCAACCATTGAATGATAGTGGCAAAGATATTCAATTAATTAAAAAGAAAACCAAAAAAAGGGGCAAAAAAGGTATAGAGGCAGAGACAAAGTCACAGAGTGGGCATAAGGGTGGGAAGATTAGATAGAAATTTGCACAATTAATAGATTCAGTGATTTAGTCCATGAATTGATAATGATCAGGCCAGGCTGTGATTTCTAACTCGAAAAATAGGTCCCCATCATAGCAACAAATAATTACCTTTTATCACAAAACAAAACATATAGAGTGAAAGACACATATATCAAACATTAAATTTAAAAAGCAAAAAATAATAATAATAATAATAATTTGAAAAGATTACTATATTATCACTAAAACGCATTACAATATCCCAAAAAATCACCTAAACACTGCACGTCTTGCATTTTTAAAGCAAAATACTAATCAAAGGTCTCCTGCCTATATTCGTAATAAAGCTATTTCCTTTTCTTTCTTTTTCCCTTTCCGATATACAGATTCATATTTTGGAGGCACGACATATAACTATTTCTAATTCAATTGTCCTACAAGCAAATGGTTTCAAGCAAATAAATCCCAATTTTTTTCTTTTAATCATAAACAATGGAGAACGAATTCTAGTCAGTATCCTCGATTCAATAAGCTGCATTTCTGTGCTATGATGGTTGGATTGAAGTGGTGAAAATAGTTTAAAATTTTCAACAATGTAAAAATCCAGCAAATGAAAAAATTCATAATAATTCAGTAAATAGGTTCTTGACCAAATATCATCTAATAATTCATAAGTTTGCCATGTAAAAATTCCAGCAATGTAAACGTTCTCATACTTATCTTTCTATTTAAAAGAGTGGGATTCCTCTATACTTAAATCCTAATTCATCTTGTATGCCTAATTCCTCTTGAAAAATAGGCTAATTCATAGGAAGAATAAATATACTGATTCAAAAAAGCACAAAACAAGTAAATGTGAAGAACATAAGCAATTTCCAAAAGCTAAGTCGGAATTAGGAACTTAGGAATTAGGGTTAGCTCACCTGAGGCTTTGGCTGCTGCGCTGCGCGAGTGACTGCCGACCGGCGACCAAATGGGAGACTCAAACGACGGGAAGCAGAGCTACCGGACGGCGACCGTTCACCGGTTCACGTGCGGCTGAAAGCCGTTTGAAATTCGAAGGTTTTGTTTCGAGTCCTCTTCCCAGTTGCTCAGACCTTTCACGGTAGCTGATTCTATTTTCAGCCGTTTTCAGCCTTTTTTTTTTCTTCTTTTTTCTTTTTTTTCTCCTGGGTTTAGGTTTTTAAACCCGTTAGTTTGTTTGGGATTGGGTTGGGTAGGCAGATTTTCAGGACCTAATGTTGGGCCGTTTCAGCCTTTCAGTACCTAATTTTTCTAGGCCCTTTATTAAAAAAAAAAAAACATATTACCCGTTGTTTTCAGTTGTTTTTACAATTTATTTTTTTTTTTTGGGTTTAGGTTTTTAAACCCGTTAGTTTGTTTGGGATTGGGTAGGCCGATTTTCAGGACCTAATTTTGGGCCGTTTCAGGACCTAATTTTTCTAGGCCCATTTGGACAGGAAAATCACTTAACTAATGTGGAACTTTAAAATTAGTATAAAATTATTACAAATAATTAACAAAACACAATGGGGGAATCAATATATTAATCAACTAAATGGTGTATTTATTGTTCTTATGATGTTTTGTTGCATGTAGTTAATTTATTGGGTTCTATAAATTTTGTAACTCTTCATCAAATTAGAATTCATCATGCATTTGTCAACATGGATGACAAATGTAAGTTCCCCATATTTGTAAAAACCCTACTTTATTTCATGACTTTCTCTCTTTAGTAGAGAGTTTTATCTCTACCTTCGCCGTTTAGGGTTGTAGGGTATGCCTTTCATTATACACTGGTTTTTCATGGTTTTTTTTTTTTTTACGTTCAATCCATGGAGGCTCAGTGTGCAAGTATGGCTCCCTCAACCGAAGAGAAGGAAGAGTTGGTTATGGAGGTAGGCGGTAGCGGAAACGGTGGATAGAGTATTGAGCTTTGTCTTCTTAGGAGGTTTCTTCTGCATCGGCCTATAAACTTCAACGCCATGGAAAACAAACTAGCAAATATTTGGCGTCCGTGGAAGGGGTTGAAAGTGACGGACATTGATGGCCAACTATTATTTCAATTCTACCATGAAGTTGACGTCAAAAGAGTTGTGGGTGGAGGGTCTTGGTCTTTCGATAACTACCTTCTGATCCTTCATCAACTCCAAAAGGGTGAGATATCGATGCGGGTACCATTATTCTATGTCAGTTTTTGGGTTCAAATTTATGATTTACGGATGGGCTACATATCGGAAACAGTGGGACGTCAACTTGGCAACTTCACTAGGTTTTTAAGGAATATGATACCAAGAACAACACAGGAGTTTGGCTGTCATACATGCGAGTTCGAGTTCAAGTAGATGTCAGAAACCCCCTAAAAAGATGTAAGAAAATCCAGCAAGCAGGTCGGGACTGGTGCAAGGTTAATTTCAAATATGAACGATGAACCACTTTCTACTATATCTATAGACGTTTGGGACATTCTGAGAATTTCTGTGACAAACTATTCGCGTTGAAGGAGTCTGAGATCACCAAAGAATGGGGTGCATGGTTGTGGGCATCATTATGGTGAAATTCTAATGACTCAGGAAGCCGATGGTTGAGAGGGGAGGATAATGCTCCCGTGAGGGACAAAAAAGGCAAAGAGAAGCTGGATGCTAATTTGGTCGAAGAAGATCAATCAAGATCCTCACAACATGGAATAATAATCCCGGCGCATAAGGAAAGTGGTATTTTAGGGAAGTTCCCAGTGATATGCATGAGAATTCTTTGTATGAAAATCTACCAAAGATGGATGACGGCAAAGTATAAGACCAATTATTGGGCCTAAAGGTGAAAGGCCTTGAACTTGAAGAGAAAAAGAGGAAACGGAGTCTCACTATGCAGAAAGCCTAAAAAAAGTTGATGCACATAGATGAAGTACGGTTTGATTCAATTGCTAGTTCAAAAAACAGAGTATCAGTAGGATCTGGGACCCAGGCCTGCCGAAAGCAATGAAATGTCCAAGCAACCTTCTAGCGGTAGTTGTTTTACACGAGATGGTTAAGTCTCATAAGCCTGATGTAATAATTTTATTTGAGATGCTTGTTTGTTCGAACAAAATTGAAGAAATAAGAATTAATATTAAATATGAATATGCTTTCTCAATAGACCGTCAAGGTAGAGGAGTGGGTATGGCGGTATTATGGAAAAACAAACATGATATTTCCATTAGTGGCTACTCTAATAACAACATTGACTTGAAGATTGAAAACATCAAAAAAGGAGTTTGGAGACTAACAGGGTTCTATGGTTAATCGGAATGAACACGAATGATTAAGTCATGAGAGTTGTTGTGCTATTGAGATTCTCTGTCTAACCTATCGTGGTGTATCATTGGAAACTTTAATGATTTTCTTAATCAATATGAAAAAATCCTGATTATATCATTTGAGGCTTAAGGAATGCTATGACCAACTATATACTTGCTGACCTCCCAATTAAAGGACACAAATTCACATCAAAGAAGGGCTATGCAACTGATAATTGGGTTCAGGAACAGTTGGATCATGCTTTGGTATCTAGCCCTTGGTTGCAACGTTTGAATCTACAGCTCTCCTTAATCTTTTTGCACCCATCTCAGACCATTCACCTATTCCTCTTTATACAACGTGTCAACCTTTTGGGCAGAGGCAATATAGAATGAAGTTCGAAAATAGATGGATGCAAGAATAGGGATTTGAGGAATTCTTCACAAACACACTACATCAGGAGCATGGCAATTTCCTTAATCAGAAATTGAATATTTGTTTGAAAGAGCTTGATCGCTGGGAAAAGAAATCAGTACTGAATTTCAAAGAGCAGATTTCTCCGCTTAAGGCTGAGATTGACACTGAGATTGGCTGGGCTCCGGCAAGTAAGCGCGGGTATCTTAGTGACCAAGAAGGCGGAGTTGTGCTCACTACTATTACAAGAAGAAGCATAGTGGAAACAACGAACAAAGACGCATTGGCTGCAAAGGGGTGACATTAATATGAAAAACTTTCACGTGGCAGACTCAGAACAGAAAAGAAGAAACACCATAAACATATTAAAAGAAGAAGCCAGAGTTTGGCAGGAAGATTGGGATAATATCGCGGAAGTAGCAAAATTATATTTTAAACAACTGTTTGGCACAGAAAAATGTGATACAATGGAGATCCTTGAGTGTGTGCAACAAAAAGTCAGTGAAGTAGACAATGTGTAGCTACTTGCTCCTTTTAATTCGGAGAAATTCCAGCAAGCAATCAAGCAAATACATCCCGACAAGTTGCTGGGGGCCAGATGGATTAAATGCTGCATTTTCTCAAAAGTCGTGGTCGATAATAGGTGAGGAAATTGTCAAGATGTGTACTGCCTGATTAGCTCGTAAAGAATTCCCAGACTCACTTAATGATACAATGATCACTTTGATTCCCTAGTGTGATAATCCTACATCTATGAAGGAGCTAAGACCGATTGCTTTATATAATGTTCTCTACAAACTCATGGAAAAGGTGTTGGCTAATAGGTAGCGGAAAGTGTTACTTGATATTATTCAGACACACAATCGGCTTTTGCACCGGGTCGGAGTATCACATACAATGTGTTGGTGGCTTTTGAGATCATTCACTATATGAAAAGAAAGAGAAAATGGAGGAAAGGGGATGTCACGATGAAGATTGATATTAGCAAGGTATATGACTGGGTCAGCTGGAACTTTTTGAGACGAATCATGGAAAAGATGGGGTTTGCGGAAAAATGGGTGAATATCATCATGCTTCGCGTTCCTACAGTTCACTACTCTGTTTTGGTCAATGGAAAAATGGTGGGACCTATTTATCTTGCTAGAAGCTTAAGGCAAGGCGATCCTCTATCACCTTACCTGTTCATAATTTGTGCAGAAGGGCTTTCGGCTCTTATTCAACAAGCTAAAGGAATAGGGAAACTTCATGGCTGTAAAGTAGATAGAACTGCTTGTTTCTCTCTTATTTGTTTTTCGCTGATGAGAGTTTTTTGTTCTTCAAAGCTACATCTGCCGAAACTCAGGTGATGAAAAACATCCTATGGAAGTATGAGGAAGCCTCGGGATAGTCACTGTATTAATATTTGTTGTCTAAATTTCTTGCTTGCACCCAAAGAAGCATCACTTACCTTGGTAGACTTTGCAAATTGATCCAAGGACCAACTTTAGTTTGTCTTTTCCTACTCCTTCGTTCAATTATAGAAATTTCATCATCTTCTTCTTCAAGTAATTCATTATCTACCGTAGGCAAGGATATGTTAACATCATCTCTCAATCTAGCTTCATGTACTAACTTTCTACCTTTCTAGATTTAACCCCTTCAAGTGCTTCAAGACATTTGGCCTTTTGTTCTTCACTTGCTTTAAGGCATGCTCTTACTCCTTTTCCTTTGATCCCAGCTACATGAATCTTTTGTCCATAAATTCCTCCTTTAGTTACTTCCTCACATAATATGCATTTCACATTATTAAGATTATTGGAATCTGCCAAAACCGCGGTGTCCCATCCAACATCGTTAGAATCCCTTTTTACATGATTAACATTGGAATGACTTGATTCCTCTTCCTCCATTACTTACTTCCAAAACAAAATTAAATAAAAAATGTTAAAATGTCATGTAATTATCTTATCCAAATTATACTTATAATGACAAATAATGGTGAATAATAAATAAAAATTAGACACCTTAGTGTTTACCACTTAAAAAACAAGAAATCTTGTTCCACACATTTTATCAAACACATGGTGGGCATTAATAAAATGTCATAAACTCCAAAATAAAAACACACCTAAAATAGTCTTGAATGCAATAAAGAGTGTATAAAATATATAATTAATACAAAATTACAAATGCCAAACATTTCAAACAAGAAAAAAAGTATGAAGAAGTAGAAATTTTACAAAACAAAAACAACACTAATTTGCAAATAGAAAGCAAAGTACACATAATATTGGCTTCACTTATTCTAGGAAGTAGGAAGGCAATAGTAAGTAGTAACCATACAATCTTCACCAAGAATTTGAGGACTTCCGATCTATTACTTCTCTTGTATAACATCAACGTTCGGGCGTTCTTTTTCAAAATGTTCAAGACGTTTGGGTGTTCTTCTCTCTGTAATGAATTTGGATCATTTGCTTTCTTGTATTGGATTATTATAAATGTTTGTGATGGGCTAAATGTGTATTGGGTTTTAGTTACTAAATGCCCCTCTCCAAAAAAAAAGGAGTAAAACTATGGATTTTGGACCTATTTTACTATTTGGGTTAAGATGGCCTATTAAGTGACATTAAGCGTGCTTAGGCGGTCAACAAAACCGGTTGACCACTTTTTTCACTGCTTACCCTATAAGCGATGCGTTTAGGTGACGCTTCGCCCCTAGGCGCCGTTAGAACACTGTCTGCAACTGCCCACTCCGCCTTCCTACAGGCATAACCAGCGGAAAATACATCTCCAACTAGCATAGAGTGATAACAATATCGGCCTGCAAAGTATCTAAGGCCTCGGGATCAACGACCTTGCAAGAAATTATGCTGAAGAAGAAGCTGAGCTTAGTTATGATGTGTCTAATATGTTTTAGCAATATACCTCATATTGCAACCGGCAAAAAATGTTGCATTAAGGCATGACAATCGTGGGACTTTATACCAACCAATTTCAAGTCTTTCATTGACACAAATCTCTTAATGTTTGATGAATAGCCAGATGAAATCTTAACAGTATTCAGGCACTCACAAAGCTTGTTTTCTCTTGTTTAGACAAGGTATAACACACGTGAGGTAAAAATGTATGCTTTCCGGACTCCTGCGGATCTAACTGTTCCTGTATCCCCATTTTTACCATGTCTTTTCTAACTTTGACACCATCTTTTATCTTTCTTGGAATATTCAACAACGTTTCGATGATACTGTCGCACATATTTTTCTCCACGTGCATTACATAAAGATAGTGTCTAACTTGCAAATGCTGCCAGTATGGTAAATCCCATAATATAGATCGTTTCTTCTACAGACTCTTCTGTGGGGGCTTCGAAGGTTTACCATACGTGACATTAATATTTTTAACCCTATCATAAATATATTTTCCTCTTAAAGGCAAATGGGTGACTCAAGTCTCGGTTTGTTCATTAAAAGCCTTTGTCTTCCTTCGATACGGGTGGTCTGGTGGGAGAAAGATCCAATGACTCATAAACACATTTTTCTCGCAGTTATTCAACCAAAAATCAATTGTCTCATCCTTGCAAATGGGGCAAGCTTTGGCGCCTTTGGTCGTATAACTTGACAAGTTATCGTATGCTAAAAAGTCATTTATGGTATAAAAAATCATAGCACGTAGTGTGAAATGCACCCGGCTATATGCATTGAACACCGACACACCTTCCTTTCACAACAACCTCAAATCGTCATTGAGTGGCGCGTGGTAAACATCTATGTCATTTCCTGGCTGTTTAAGCCCTGAAATCAATAACGACAATATTATGTACTTCCGCTTCATACACAACTAAGGTGGAAGATTGTAACAAACTAGTAGAACTCGCCAATTGCTATGCTGACTACTCATATTATAGTGCTGGTTTATTCCATCTGTACACAGTCCAAGCCTAAGATTCCTATCTTTGCCACCAAATTCAAGATACATCCTTTATATTCCTCCATTGGGGAGAATTGGCCAAGTGTCTGAGCTTTCCGTCTTCTTTCCTCCCATCAGCATGCCACCGCAATTTCTTCAGATCGTTCGCATTTGCAAACAAGCGTTTGAATCTAGGTATTATGGGCAAATACCATAACATCTTTGTGGCTGGGCCTTTCTTATCCGCACATTTATTGTGACTGTCCTTTCTCTTATACTGCGACGCCCTACACTTTGGGCACACATGCAACTCATTGTACTCATGCCGATCTAAGACATAATCATTTGGACATGCGTGTATTCGCTCAATCTCTATATCCAACGGGCACAACAATTTCTTTGCCCTGTAGGTCGAGCTAGGAAGCTCGTTATCCTCAGAAAGCATGTCTTTTAGAAGTTCCAATTACCCTGTGAAACTCCTATCACTCTACCTATTATTTGCTTTCAAATTATATAATTTAAACACGGCAAAGAACTTTGTAAACTTATTACATCCCGGAAACAAAGGCTTCTCAGAATCGAGGAACCCTCAGTGAAATCATCTTGTATATCACGCAACATTTCATCAATCCGATCATTCTTTGCATCATTATTATCTTCTCTAGCTACATTAATCTCATCGCTATTGTTTGCCATGTTCTCCGATTGAGAACCCTCATTGTCACTAGTGCTCGTCCTAGTAAGTAAATTCTCACTATGCCAAAACCAACGAGTATAACCTTCGTCAAAACCACACCTAATCAAATGGTGCTTCAGTTCCATATAACTACGATACTTTTGCAGACTCTTACAATCGCGATAGGGACATACTATCAGTTCTTCCCGTTTCCTTTTTCTATTATCCTAGATCGGAAGAGCACAAATTTTTCAACCACTTTCAAATATTCTAGTGTAGTAGGTCTCCTATATATCCAACTACAATCCATATATATCTCACAACCTATTAATTAAAGGGCCAAGATAGAGTTACTCATTCTTAACGGATAAATTTTTCTTACTTTTCAAAAAATTGACCAACAATATTTGTTCATTACATATTCATCCTCATTGCACACTTAATCAAATTGATTTCCAGTATTTCATTATAAAACTTTAACCCATCATCAATACTCGTTAATTACATATATTCATTTGGATCACAAATTAATCAAAAAATATTTATATTATTTGATATTATTTATTTTACTTGTGCGTCAATACTTCTCAGCCCATTTGTAATATTAAAATTTAATCAAAGAGCTATTACATTAATATTTGCCATATCACAATCTTTTTACTCTCCTCTACTGACGTTACAAATTTAATCAAATAATTTTTAGATTTTTTGATTTTTTTTACTTTACCAAAATTTCAACACTTATTAATTAATTATCTATTCTCATTACAATTTTACTTCGGACCAATAATATTAATCTATATGTAAAATACTACAATAATGTGAAAAACTTTCAACAAAATATTTGTGAGACATTTAATCAAACATGTTGAGTGTAATTAACATTTCTAACTTACTGAATGAACAAATTCCATTTCCGCCAATCTCAAATTATATCTATCTAAATCATATATACCCATAAATGTATATATATAATTAACAAGCAAGCCCAACAAATTTCATATACCTTCTAATAAAACTACAAAACACAACTTTACCAAATTTAACAAAAACCCTAAACATCATATATAATTTCTAAATCCAAAATTAAATCTCTTACTCAATAAAGTGAAGAAATGGACAAAAATTACTTTATACTCTCAAGATTTGGAGAAGCCTATCGTTGGCGCTGCTACCATCGCCGCCGTCCTCCTAAAAATGCCAACAAATAACTCATATGCTAAGAAATAAAGAACAAAGTACTCAAGAAGATGATAATGCCATGAAACTACCAAAAAATCGCGCCTCAAAACCATGATGCCAACCACGGCGCCGTCCTTTACCGCCGCCGTCGCTCACTGCTTGTTAGAGATCTAGGGTATTAGAGGGTCAAAATGCACTTCAATGCCGAAATCGATGCTACACGTACTCTTCAAATGTGTTTTAATAAGTGAAATGTGGTTGATAGTAGTCGAAAGTCGAATTTGAGGCAGAAGGATGAATCTGGGCAAGGCTGTGAATGTGAAATAATTCATGAAATGGTGGTTTATTATAGAAGAATAGACGTCAGTCTCTCAAAGCGACCGACGCCTTTTTGTTAAAATCATTAACGGGCGTCGGTCTCTTTGAGTGACCGATGACTTTAATTCATAAATGGGCATCGGTTGCAAATTGGAAACCGACGCCCATTTTATACTCATAGTATAGGTGTATGTTCTTAGTAAAGAACCGACGCCAATAGTTTAACATTATTTTCAAAATTGCCACCGCGTATAGTTTACGCGTCGTTTGTCCAATAGACCAACGCGTATTCCTTATTTTTTTTTCTCGGATTCTATAGTAGTAATGGTGTGTTCTTCTCAAAAGAAACTGAGGCTATGGGAATATGGATTGCGATCCAATGGCTTAGAGAGATGGGTATGAACGGAATGCTTATTAAACTTGATATTGTGGACTTGTTCAATGGTAGTGAGGCTGACAACTCGGAATTTGGTATGCTTATTCATGATTGCAATGCCTTAGTGACAGAAGCAAACCAGTACTTTGTGAAGTTCGCTAAGAGGTAAGCAAATATGGTGGCACATAAGTTAGCTAGAAATGCTCATGATTTCTACAATTCCATGAGTTCTAAATAATGCTCCAGCTTGGCTTATTGAGGCTCTAACTAAAGATGTGTCCTTTATTTCAATTGATGATGAGAATTGAGTTTCCTCTTTCAAAAAAAAGTTCACCATATTTATAAAATATAAGTCATTGTTCATGTCATAATGGATTCAATATTAATCCCACATATAAAAGAGTTGCAAAACGATGGAAAGAGAATAAAGAAAGAAAACTTTTCCCGTTTAAATTCCCTTAATCAACAAATTAAATATGCCATAGACAAATTTTGACCGCTTTTATTTTAGTGATATATATGGACAAAGAAATACCCAATTAATTGCTTAGTCCAATAATATATTAATTTTTTTTCACCCTTGCGTTATAGGAAAAAAATAATTTCAAAAAATAAATTAATTTATAAGAAACCTGTAAGGCTACTTTAGCTATTTAAGTTGCTGTGTTAGTTAGCCTAGATTAGATACTTAACGCGGAGAAGAGGTATTCAAACAAATATTTTGCAATGACTATTTCAAAATCAACCAGAGGCCTAAGGCAAAGAAATGCTTATAAAGTTTATCCAGCCTATCTCGGCTTTGCTGATCATAATGTGAACTTTAATCATGGCGTTTTAACTGGTCCGGAAGACATGTAGTCTTAATTATATACATTTATAACTGAATTTACATATGTAGTCTCGTATCTTGTTTGATAATGTCATTGGGACATATGTACAATGCCCTAATTATTGACCTATATAATATAGCAAAACCAAATTGCAAACCGTTAACATATGTCAACATCATGCATTTATCTAATGTCGGAAAAAATAGTACCTCAAAGAATTAGAACACACCTTTTTTTTAAATATTAGTTGGAAGCATAACTCAGAGTATAATGTAAAGGCTTACTCTTAGGTTATAACTAATTAAAAGTTGCAGAAAAAGGGAGGGGAAAAAAAAGAAAAGAAAGAAAGAAACTAATGCTTCTTTGAGAGTCAACGAATGCAGTGGCAGTAGTGATGTGCCCTCTAAGATCAATAATATCAATGTTGTGGTCTCCTTCAAACAAACCCCATAGGTCAACTTGTAAATCTTTCTCCCAGCCTAATAAGTTGAATGGCTTGTGATAAATTCAATTTTGCACTTATTTCGGGCAATTAAAACTAGATATTTATCTTTGTTTTCCCTCTATTTACTACTTAATTTTATTTGTTTTTTATTTATTTTAGGATATAACCCGATCTCAAGCAATTGGAGAAGGAAAGAAGAAAAAACGGACAATTTTATCAACTTTTGATAATCGTGAACATATTGATTTGCACATGTTCAAAAATCAAATAATTAAATGTGAGGAAGTCAAAAGGACCGAACTTGAAGAGGAGAGGAATATCAATGGTTACAATGTTATTTTCCTTGGAAAAAAGAAAAAAAAAAATCTTATTCTTCAACATGTACTCGTGACAAAAATGGAAATTGGGCCCGAAAATATTGAAGAGTAAAAGATGTGTTTATATCTAGTCCAAGAGAGGAAAACGACAACCAAGGTGACATGGAAGTCGTGAGGAGGAGGATGTTGGAGGGCTGTCGTGGGGAGAACGTGGAATTATCGTGAATTCATTGTCTTTTTGGTGATGAATTCTAATTTATATATTTGTTCTATTTTTTAACTTAGTATACGAGTCTAGCAGATTGTGTTAGTATTAACGATGAAGCCCCGTTTTTGTGATTAATTGGAGTACTTGTGTTCATATATTCTAGTTTCTTTTAGTCAGGTTAATTGTTTATTATTTTTTATTCCATTTTAAAGCTTGATCACCATTAATTCGAGTTTTATTGTTCATGTTGCTTTCGAGAGATTTATCATGAATATAGCACATGGTAATAGACGACATATGATCCTATAATAGATAAAGATACTATTACACTCTATGAAATCTGTAAAGAATAATCATAATGAAAGAATGCGTACCATATGTTTAAAGGCTAATTAGAGATGACGTGTGCTCTTCCGATCTCGATAATCTTGAACCATATGTTCGAATGTGTACCATATGTTTGGAGGTCAATTATTTAATTAAAACTGGTCTGGTAATCTTGAACCGTTAGCTTTTTTAGTTCTATGAATATTCACGAATACTGGAGTCAATTCAGAAAACAATTGGACGGCGTGAGATCGAGACATATACCGTTCACTAGTTCACAATAAACTTTTTTCAACAATCCATTAAAATTTTGAATTTTTTGCAAACTCAGGGCCCATAAACTAAGGCTTTATTATACATAACTCTTCTCTAAGTAGCTTAATATAGATATACATTCTCAATTCCTTTCAC
>CAVNYN010239967.1:0-10264 GCA_963692815.1 Nyctanthes arbor-tristis | reverse complement strand
GATAGACAGAAAGTTTGCTAAGAGACCCATGGGCCGCATGTGTGTATCATGCGCCCGCATGTCAGAAATTCGCGATTTTCTTAGTTTTTTTTTTAGGTAGAACTCTTTGTCATGGCAAACCTATTTACATGATTTTTACCTCTTTCTTATGATTTCATAGACTTTATAAAGGGGTCTGACCTAGTATTGAGGATACACTTTCGCATATACATTTACTTTATAAAAAAAATACTTTGTTCTCTCGAGAAGTTTGTTTTGGATTTGGAGAAAAGTTTGGGGTTAAAGGAATATTGGTACAATCTTCTTCTTCTCCAGCTTTATTCATCAAAATCCGGTGATGTATTCTTACTCTTGTATGCTTAATTTTATCTATTCAATGAGTAACTAAACATCTTTTCTTGGTACGAGCAATGTAACCCCTTTGTGAACCCTAGTTATATGTTTATTGATTTGACTTGTTAAATTGGTTTCTAGTTAATTCTTTGTTGTTGCTTTGAATTGTTTTCACTTATTAGAGCTCAATAGGTCGATGTTTATTGGTTTGTGTTAAACTCAAGAGAGGAATGCATGAATCAAAATTAGGCAATAGAGAACATTAATTTGGACAAGACAAAGAGATTTGTTTGTACTTGGTGTCGTCATATAGATTGAACTTCAGGCATGTTTACATGGGTTTCTTGTTGTTAATGCACTTAAGAGGTTGTTAACGCGCTCACTTAGAGATAGGTGAGGGGGCCTAATTTAGTAGGATTAACTAGATTCGAGAGGGGTAGTTAATTAATTACGTGAAATTCGATCGTTAACTAAGATTGATTTTTGTTGAATCGATGAATGTGTAGCTAGGGGAATCGATAGTGGTGAAATTGTGAGTCCCAAGTTCTCAAAATTCTTAAGAAAACTATCACACTCAGCTTCATATTTTTAATTGCTTAATTTCTTTAGTTTTGCTTTTAGTTAGTTTAATCTAAAATAAACTCTGAATTTCGATCGTTTCAACTAGAGCATGAATTGGATTCTCGATACTTAAATCATTCCTAGTGGGAACGATAACCCGGACTCCTTGTCCATTATATTACTTGTTTGACCCGTACACTTGCGGACTAGACACACACATTTTACACGAACAAGTTTTTGGCGCCGTTGCCGGGGAATAGAATTTAATATAGAAATTATTCAATTTGCTTTAGCTTGAAATTTTATTTTTATTTTTGCAGATTTGCATGCGTAAGAGTGGAGCGGAAGACTTACAACTGTACGACTTAGAAATTGAAAAAACTTTCAAAGCTCGACGCAGACAACAAAGGTTCCTACAAAAAATGACTGGAGTAGGTGGTGGTAATGATAATCAAATTGCTCCGGCTACTGGGAATAGGTCAGCTGTAAACGCAAATAGACCATTAAGGGAGTACATCATGCCTACTGTTGGAACTTGACCTGCTTAGTTCCACCGGCCATAACTGCTGCAAACCCCTCAATATATCGATGGGTTGTTATTTAATCCATATGCCGGAAGCGTTTTAAATACAAATTTTACTCATGTCAAAATCGAGGAGCAAGACTTATCAATCAATTTTCTTTTGTTCATTAGATAAGGTATCAATCAATTTTCTTTTGTTCATTAGATAAGGTAGTGTTTCAACTAATTTAAAGTTGTAGTATTTATAATGAGACAATATCGAAGAAAATTTGTTTGCATTCTTAAGATTAAACAATTCTATATTATGTGAGTCATTCCTTATATTTAGTTTATATGAAAGAACAAGACGTACTCCAAATAAAAGCCACTTTATATATATAACTGAACACAAACTTAGGAGGCCCTTACGTGTGAAAATGAGACTCCCAATCTTGTTGCAGAAGCTATTTTTATATTGTTACCCTACAAGTCAAGTTTTATTTAGTTATTAAGTTCCGATACATATACTTGACTTACTTCTATCATTATATCTTCTTCTATTAAATAAGAAATATAGGCCTCTCCCTCATAATCTTATCATGGTGCAAAAGTTTAAGGGAGTAGACACAAAAGATCTCAAACTCATAAGTGGTCCCCAAGTACATTACAAATATTGGTTCATCCTCATAATAGGCCCAAGCATCCGTCTAGACCACATGCATAATCTTGCTCCCATCTTGAGATAGCCTCCACTCCTCGGCTTGCTTTTCATGTATCCTTCAATTGATCATCTACAAAATGTTAAATGCATACAAAGTAAGTATAAAATACCCCGTGAGTAATACATTATTTTGGTTTGCCAAAGGGTTATAGAAAAATCATTTCATGTTACAATCTTAAGAACATTAAGATACACAAACCTTTTGAATGAATTATAGGGCCAAAATACTAGAAGTTTCTACTACCCATGGCGCCCTATTGCCTACCAATATGGTAGTGGCAACACAATAGAATCATAACAATTTTCGGTTAGCTTTTACCGGATTTCCAATCTTTTATTAATCCATAACAATTAGCATGGATCAAAGCAAAGCAAATAATACAAAATAGGTAGAGGGACTCTAGTACTTCTTATGCAAGAAATCATTTTAACAATATCCAAAACACATACCTTTGCTTGAGCTTTTTGAAACTTTATGCATGCAAGTAAACCAAAGTAATGAATTACTCACCTTGTTTTCTTATCTCTTGGAAGTTGAGTGAATGTTAGTGAGTGGCAAAATACCTTCAATTCCTTAGTATATCTATGCAAAATAACCTTTAGAATGTAAGTTCTATATGTATGTGGAATATGCTTTGTTTGAAGAAATAAAAGAGAGCTTTTGAAGGTCTTCTGGGAGTGTTCAAAACCATGCACCATTTATGGACGAATTTTTCTTCTTGTTTGCTAAGAGTTTTTGAGTTCCACCAATGTAAAAGCTCTCATTTGTCCTATAACAATGAGTAAAATTGGAGGGATCAGAATTCTTTTTTGTAACTCAAGATGCCAAATGTGGGTTAAAAATTCAATCCATGTGGGAGATGTCTATTGGATACAAATGTCTTAGATTTTTCTCCTTTATTTCTTAATAAACTTCCGATCTTTACCTATTGAACTCTCTAATTAAGTCATTGTATTTCTGACTATACTAGTGAGACATCACATCTTTATTTTAAGCATCTTTTCGGTTTCAAAATTTACTACTCGATTAAGCTTAGTCGTTCTTTTAGCAAATTTTAATTTTCTGTAACCGACGGGGTAATTAACATACATTTGAGTAATCATCAAACAAACAAAAATGTCTTCAAATTCTTATAAAATGTCTCGACTAGTCATCAAATTATAAGATTTATTCAAGAATTACTTATAGTTAAATGTTAAAACCAATTATTATTCCTAAGATACCACTATTAACGTAGAGAAGTATTCGGAGTGTTACAGTACTAGCTGAGGCTATTAAGATGAAATTGTTCTCTTTCTCCTTACGTAGTAAAGTCAAAACTTGGTTTTACTCATTGCCAGCAAATTCAATTACTACTTGGGCAAATCTGACACAGAAATTCATGGATAAATTCTTTCCACCGGGTGGAGTTTTGAAAATTAGAAGGGAGATAACTTCGTTCAGTCAGAATTAGGGTGAAAGGATATTTGAGGCATAGGAAAGGTATAATGATATGTTAAGTAGATGTCCAAATCATGGAATCCCAGATTGACTCATTGTGCAAATTTTTTACAATAGCTTGGTTGATGAGAACAAAAGACATGCAGATTCAGCAGCTGGGGGTTCCCTCATGGACAAAACTTATGAAGAGACAGTTGAGATTTTTGAGGAGATGGCAGCTAATAGCTACCAATGGTATTTAGATTGAACAATATCTCGAGCTGGAGTTCATGAAGTAGATGCATTCACTTCCTTGTCTGCACAACTTGCAGCGCTGGCAAAGAAAGTTGACGGTCTTGCAAAGACATCGGTTAATATGGTCCATTCTTCAGCCGTATATGACATATGTTGTGCAAATCATGCTACTGAGGTTTGCCCAGTTGCTCCTGTGAACACACCTGAGGATGAACAATTAATGTTTGTTGGAAATAATCAGAGGCAGCAAACAGGGCTATATGCTCAAACTTATAACCCAGGATGGTGAAATCACCTCAATTTTTCATGGAGAGATAATCAACAAGTGGTGAGACCACCGGGTTTTAATCAACAACAAGAAAGGAAGAGTCCATTGAAAGACATGTTTAGTAAGTATATGGAGGCAAACAATCAATTCATGCAAAAAACTGAGCATACTCCAGAATCAGAATGCAGCCATAAAGAATTTAGAGAGTCAGATGAGACAAATGGCTTTGGCTATGGAAGGAAGAGCGCCGGGTATTTTACCTAGTAACGCTGAAACAAATCCAAAAGAGCAGGTAAAGGCTATAATAACAAAGAGTGGGCTGCAACTGCCTGAAATTGAGATAAAAAAACCAGTTGAAAAAGAGAATGTCAAAGAAAAAGCAGTTAAAGAGGAGGAGGATTAATCTGAAAAGAACGAACAGATAGATGAGCAGGTTGAGATAGATGATCAAAAGAAAAAAGTCCCATCACCTGTCAAAGCATATGTGCCTCCAATTCCCTTTTCTCAAAGGCTTCAGAAGAGAAAACTGGACAAGCAGTTTGGGAAATTTCTTGAGGTTTTCAAGAAATTGCATATCAACATTCCGTTTGCAGAGGCCCTTGCACAGATGCCCAGCTATGCAAAATTCATGAAGAAGATTCTCTCCAACAAAAAAAAGCTAAAAGAGCACGAAACAGTCATGTTAACTGAGGAGTGCAGTGCTATCATTCAGAAAAAGTTACCTCCTAAGTTAAAAGACCCAGGGAGTTTTAAAATACCTTGCACAATTAGTTCGATTTATTCTGGTTTACCTTTATGTAGATCTAGGTGCAAGTATTAATTTGATGCCTCTATCTGTGTACATGAAACTTGGACTGAGAGAATGCAGACCAACAACTGTTTTATTGCAATTGGTGGATCGGTCAATTAAATATCCTCAGGGAATCGTTGAGGATGTCTTGGTTAAAGTGGACAAGTTCATTTATCCAGTAGACTTCATTATACTAGACATGGAAGAAGATAAAGAAATTCCAATTATCTTGGGGAGCCCCTTTTTGGCTACAGGAAGTGCACTGATCAATGTTCATGAAAGGAAATTAATTCTAAGAGTGGACAAGGAAGAAGTTACTTTCAACATGTTTGAGGCTATGAAACAATCTTTATCCACTGATTCTTGCTTCCAAATTGATAGCATTGACTGGGTAACAAAGGAAATCTTTGAAAGAAATCTTCATATAGAACCTCTTGAAGCCTACACGACGCTCTTCCGATCTCAAAAGCTGAAAATTCAGAAATAGAAGAGATGGCACAACATGTGGAGGCTCTACCTTCTATGGCACGCAAGAGGGAATGGTATTATGAACCATTGGGTGAAGCTCTAAAGAAATTCTTACCTTCCATTGAATCTCCGCCCACTCTTGAGTTGAAACCTCTCCTACTCACATGAGGTATGCATTCTTGGGAGAGTCTTCTACTTTACTGATATCATCTCGAATCTTCTGACTGAGTTAGAAGAAGAAAGATTGCTCCGGGTTTTGAGAGAACATCAGACAGCTATTGGGTGGACCATAGCTGATATTAAAGGAATCAGTCCCTCACTTTGTCAACATAAATCTTGATGGAAGATAACTCCAAACCATCCATTGAAAATCAGCGCAGATTAAATCCTACTTTGAAAGAGGTGGTAAGAGCTGAAATTGTCAAGTTGATAGATGCTGGAATTATCTATCCAATTTCAGATAGTGTCTAGGTTAGTCCTATTCATGTGGTGCCAAAGAAGGAAGGAATTACAGTGGTAAGAGATGAGAACAATGAGTTAATTCCTAGACCAGTTATAGGATAGAGGGTATGCATTGATTACTAGAAGCTGAACAATGCAACTAAAAAGGATCACTTCCCGTTGCCCTTCATTGATCAGATGTTGGAAAGACTAGCGCGGCATTCACATTATTGTTTTCTTGATGGATATTCGGGCTACAACCAGATTCCTATTGTACCAGCTCACCAGGAGAAAACAACTTTCACATGCTGTTACGGTACGTTTGCTTATCGAAGAATGCCATTCGAACTATGTAATGCACATGTCACTTTCCAAAGGTGCATGATGGCTATCTACTCAGATATGGTGGAAAGATTCATAGAGGTTTTTTTGGATGACTTCTCTATTTTTTGTTCTTCTTTTGATAATTGTTTCCATAATGTATCTCTTGTGCTCAAGCGGTGTGAAGAAACTAATTTAGTACTCAATTGGGAAAAGTGTCATTTCATGGTAATAGAAGGAACATTTTTGGGACACCGAATCTCTGAATTAGGTATTGAGGTTGATAAAGCAAAGATTCAAGTAATAGAGAAACCACGTCCACCAGTCTCAGTTAAAGGGATTAGGAGTTTTCTAGGTCATGCAGGATTCTACATACGATTCATAAAGGATTTCTCTAAAATCACAAAGCCCCTATGTAGGTTGTTGGAAAAGGATGTGCCCTTTAATTTTTCTGAAGAGCACCTCATGGCTTTCACCACTCCAAAAGAAAAATTGATTTTAGCCCCAGTGATTGTCGCACCGGATTGGAGCTTACCTTTTGAAATTATGTGTGATGCAAGTGATTATACTGTGGGGGCATCCTTGGGACAGCGAAGAGACAAGGTATTTCATGTGATTTATTATGTAGTAGAACTCTTAATGGTGCTCAAACTAATTATGCTACTACTGAAAAAGAATTACTGGCAGTAGTCTTTGCTTTTGATAAATTTCTCCTATATCTCATTGGATCAAAGGTAATTGTCTACACTGATCATTCTGCCTTGAAATATCTTTTTGACAAAAAGGATGCCAAACCAAGGTTGATCAGATGAGTGTTGTTATTGCAAGAATTTGATATTAAAATTAAAGACAGAAAGGGTACAGTGAATCAAGTGGCAGATCACCTATCCAGACTAGAGCAACCGGATGAGGATATAATTGAGGAAATAAATGAGTAATTTCCAGATGAGAGTTGCTACAAGTAGAAAAGTGTCATGGTATGCTTATTATGGTATCTATTTGGTTGGAAGGGTTAATCCACCTGATTATTCTTATCAGCGAAAGAAAAAGTTCTTCCATGATCTGAAGTTCTATTATTGGGAAGAACCATATCTCTACAACAGAGGACTGGATCAGATAATCAGAAGATGTGTGCCCGATGAAGAGATGAGGTCTATTCTTGAGTAGGTTCATTCTTCACCTTATAGCGGTCATCATGGTCCTAGAAAAACAACCGCTAAGGTGCTCCAATGTGGTTTCTACTGGCCCACTTTGTTCAAAGATGCCTTCTCTTTTGCTAAAGCTTGTGACCGGTGCCAACGCACGAGTAATATTTCTTCAAGACAAAAGATGCCTTTGAATAATATCTTAGAGGTGGAGATATTTGATATTTGGGGCATTGACTTTATGGAACTGGTCCCTTCGTCTTACAATAACAGGTATATATTAGTTGCAGTTGATTATGTGTCCAAATTGGTTGAGGTCAAAGCATTATATACTAATAATGCTAAAGTCGTGGTTGAGTTTGTTAGAAAAAATATCTTACCAGATTTGGAGTACCACGAGCAATTATCAGTGATGGGGGCACGCACTTCAACAATAAGATGTTTAAAGCAGTGTTGTCAAAATATGAAGTTCATCGCCGAATGGCCACAACTTATCATCCACAGACTAGTGGGCAAGTGGAAACATCAAACAGATGGTTGAAGAAGATTATTGAAACAACTATCAACTCATCAAGGAAAGATTGGGCTAAAAAGCTGGACGATGCATTATGGGCATGATGTACGGCTTTGAAAACACCAATTGGGATGTCACCATGTCAACTTGTGTTTGGTAAGGCCTGTCACTTACCAGTTGAGCTGGAACATAAGGCATATTTGGCACTTAAGCAACTGAATCTGGATATGAAACTAATAGGGGAAAAGTGATGTCTGCAACTGAATGAGCTAGATGAGTTCTGATTTGGTGCTTATGAGAATGCTTCTATCTACAAGGATCGGACTAAAAAATGGCACGACCAGCATATTTAGAAAAAAGAGTTCCAAGTTGGGGATCAAGTTTGCTCTATAATTCTCAGTTGAAACTCTTTCTAGGTAAACTAAGGTTAAGATGGTCTTGTCTATTGACAATTACTCAAGTTTTTCCTATGGTACCTTTGAACTCTATCATCCTAAAAAAAAGAATCTTCAACGTCAGTGGATAACGCCTCAAGCACTATTTTGAAACCAATTTTTGGAAAGAAAAATTGGTCATTGACATTGCAGTACCAGAGTGATCTCTGACACAGTCGGGCTCAGAACTATAAACAAGCGCCTGGTGGGAGGCAACCCACCCGGTAATTTTGTTCTTTTATTTTCTTGCACTTTATTTAAAAGCCTTAGGAATAGAATAAATTTAAGTCTAGATATTTTTCTCTTAGATGCTAGGATCTTCAATTTTAATACTTCTGATCTCATTCCTTTTAGGTTTAAAAAAAAAAAAAGTTAAAAATTCAGAACAGAACACAAACTCCCAGGGCGTATGCACCCGCATAGAACACGCACGCACACTTCATCACTCTATTCTTCTTTGTTCCTCATGTGTTCACTGTTTTCTCTACTTCTTCACCCTTTCAAGCACAAACCCCCCCCCCCCTAGTTGATTATAGAATTCACTATCTTAAACTAGCTAGGCACCATTGGTCTTGGGTCTTGCTTGATTTGTTCCTCTTCGGATTTGGCCGACCCTCAAGGTAAGACCCACGAACTGAATGTCTGAATTTCTGAGTTTTTGTTGCTTGCTTTGCTTGATTTCTTGATGATAACGTGATTATGACATGCCAATTTAACTAAGAAACTTGATTTGAAGTGAAAATTTCAGCTCTTTGTTCGCTCCTACCCTTTGACTGCTGAGCTTGCTACTCGTACGTGTTCGGACATTTTTGGCTAGAATTTTTTTGCATTTTCTTCTTGCTTTGAATGTTAACAGATGCTGGGTTAGGAGTTATAGAATGTTTGTTGAATGAATTATGATTGTGAACCCAAACTCTAGCACAAAAATACTTGCAAAAAACTGCCTTCTATATGTTTGATGAAATGCCCGAACGAATCCAATATGTTTCTTTTCACTTGTATTCTTGTGGATTTAGTACTTGAATGATTGGGGATATGTAGAGTCTTTAGAAGAAGCCGTTGGACCTTTGCATCGTTAAAGATTTATCATATTTTTGAAAAAGGAAACATTGGGGCTGTTTTTAAAAGGGCTCCCCTCTTGTCCGGCTTAAATGAACTCCTAATGGCATGAAATTTTGTTTGACGCTCTTCCGATCTTGTGAACTTTCAATCCCCAAAAGGTATCTTGGTAAAAGTTCTCTTCCGTGCATGTTATACATTGTTACAATTGCCACTGCACCGTGGTGTTCTTGCGGGCTACCAACTACATTCCCCCCGTGTGGCCTATTTCAACTCTGTTTGGCATGAAATTTGAGTATGATACCGTATACATTACGTAGTTTTATATGTCCAAAGATGGCTTGTTAAAAGTTGTCAATTTGGGAAGGTTACACGGGGTGGAATTATGGCTGAAATCAACTAACTTTGCCTTATTTTGCTAACTTGTTTCATTTTGTTATTACATGTACTCATGCTTAAACGTGTTTTATGGAGGCTAAGTATTCCATTTGTCTTCTTGTAGGTTGAACATATTTTGCAAAAACTTAAATGCCTCCTAAAAGAAAAAGAAAACAAATGGAGGAACAAGAAAAATAAGACCTTTGGGCTACACGGGATTATATCAAGGAGAGAAGGGTAATTTTGCAGGACTTCCAGAATACGAGCTTGGGAAAAGTGATTGAAGTATGTCATGGAGCTTCCAAAGGGCAATTTGAAAACAGTCTAGGATTTCTACAAGAACTTCAATACGGAAATTGAAACTACAGGGACAAGGAGAGCAAATCAAACTAAAAGTGCTCTGCTTGGATCAAATTTTCCCCAGAAGTCATCAATGAATACTTGGGATTGGATCGCTCTGATGCAATCTTGATTGACGAGTCTAGTTTATCCTACAGTGACTAGGATCTTGCTCATTTTCTATGTAGGACGGGACTATCTAGGATGCCTAAAGTGCAGCGAGACTATCACAATAGAGACTTGTATGATGATGTGTGGTACCTACACCACTTTGTTGCCTCGAATGTCGAGCCAACATCCAACAAGACCGTGATC
>CAVNYN010239963.1:0-24553 GCA_963692815.1 Nyctanthes arbor-tristis | reverse complement strand
CCCAATTAAAGCTATCTTTCAAGCTATAATCCTTCCATATATGGTAAAGGACTCTTTTCAAAGGACAAATAGGTATTTTGACGGGTTTTTATTGGTTTTCTCCTTCCCTTTGCCAAGTTGGACGAATTTTTGGGGTCGGGAGAGAAAAGGGAAAATGGTTTGAAAGAAAATGAAATTCCTAACTTCCTATATATAATAGTTAGGATTTAACTAATTTTAATAACTTTTGAAATCCGTCAATCATAACGTGACAAGTGGCGCTAACCACACCTTGACAAGTGGCTCAAATCTCCTCCTGACAAGTGGTGCGGTGTGGCGCCGCACACTTGTCAAGAAATTGCACAAGAAGTCCTTCTCCTTTGCATTATCTTTCAATCAAGTTCACACTCTTCAATTCGTGTCAATTAAGTCATTACACTTTAGTTTATGTCAATAACAACCCAGATCTTTCTTTAGCGTCAATTCAATAACAATATTTTGATCTTCAAGTAATATTTCAATGATATTCAAGTAATTCTTTCAAAACGACAATTTCGTTGCTTACCTTAATTTGTAGAAATTTTCGGGATGTTACAAAAATCTTGAAATCTTTCAAAGTAACGGAAGTGATTATTCCATCATCATCAAACATAGCGTCTACGTAGCTTAAATTTCACAAGATGTTACACGATATATGAGATTTAAATATGTGTTTTCTCGAAAAAATACAGTAAATAAATATTCTTAAATAATATTTTATATTGTTCATTATGGAGTAATGATCTCTTTTTATTATTCGTTATGTACATTATTTATTTATTTTTCTATTATTTACTTTTAGTCAGTTAATTCAGTTAAATTAAATAAGTTGCTCCCGAAGTAGCACGAGTAATCGTAATATTTTGAAGAATGTTATATGCTCCAGAAGAGCAATTTATATTGGATCTAAGGATCTAATTTATTTGGTAATTCAAGGATCTAATTTATTTGGTAATTCAATATTCCTGAAAAATATTGATCTATTACTCTTGAAATAGCAATAACTCATATTGATTCCAAAAGTATAATTTACTATGCTCCTGAAGTAGCATATGTCTTGATGGTTATAAATATTGGTGATATATGAAACAATACTCCTTAAAGAAGAGTACAAATATTCATGTCTTGTTGACAATGAATTTATGACTCTGCATATCATAAAGTTATATAAATAGTCAATATCATCAAATTTCAGACATGACATATCGGCAATAATTATTTATCATGAGCCATTAATGTTGTAGTACATCTGATCTCTAGTCTCTTGAGTAAGACAATAAAAGAAGGAAACACATATGAGAATAGTGTAAACACACTTAATTCCTTCGTTATTATGTCTATCATAATTTAAAGTTGAGTACTTTATTGTCTAAGATCCACATGATATATGAAAAGTCATGAGTTACATCCCAATGATTTCAAGATTGCCTGAAGTAAATGCAACATCTCATCGTAGACTGTGGATGAAGATGTGGAAAAACTCATGAATGGAACCTAACAGTGAGATGTATAAAGCATCCAATAATGATAACTCATCTAAAATGGAGTATACAAAATATTCTTTAGATGTACAGAATATTCTTTAGATGTGACGTGAAAGAGTATTGACAGTGTATATATTGTATGATAAAATATTTCATGGATCTCGGCTACAAATATATCAAAGGAAAAGGGCATGTGGAAACTAATTTCCTTGGTTATGACTATCTAGTTATTATGACTCACTTTGAGGTGTCTGACTACTTTGCTAACCCAAAAGGAAGTATTAGTATCTTGATTGTCAGTGTAATTATGCATATCATTCTTTAAGACAAAAGGCATTTTATGAAGTTATCATTTGCTGAAAAAAATGTTAACACTTTATCAAATGCATCGAACATCGTCAAAAACTCCAGAAAAGCTTTTATTATTTTGACAAGTAATACTAAATTGTATATTGATGACGCATTTTAACAAATTCAAGAGAAATTTGCTGCTTTTTATAGATATCCAATGGATATTACATTGAGATAATGTAAAAGAATAATAATATTTTTGTATAAATTCTTTTGTATCAGACCGAAAACAGATAAAGGAAAAAATTTCGGCACTACCATCTAGAATGTATTATCTTTCATAAAAGCAATTGAGACAAACCATGTCACAAATCTAAAGTTTGTTGACAGAAAGAACTTTATACCTTGGCATGATATGTATTGGCATACATGAGCAACTATCATGCGGTAGATAATTCACATGGGTACAGTCTAAAGAACCAGATGTTTCTTTTAGCAAATGGTTTCCTATATGCTGCTTGTGAGCAAAGCAGGTTGGTCATCAAACCTTCTAGTATAAAGGTTAATATTAAGTCTTCAATTTTCTTAGAAAAAATTCATAATTGATACTTCTACTTGATAGTCCCATGTTCACGTGCTTTTTATTAAAAATGCAGCGCTTGCTTGACCATTTGCTCCTAGAAAAAATCTAAAATGCCCAATTCCTCAATTAAGAAAATTCGTCTTGATAATGCTGGTCAGTTTTGATTTCAAGCATTCGATGATTACTGCATGGCAATCGGAATTGAAGTTGAATATTTAGTTGCCCATCACCACACTTAGAATAGTTTAGCAAAACTGTTTATTGAATGTCTTCAATTAATTGCTAGACCATTGTCTATAAAAACAAAACTCTCAACTGCCATTAGGGATCATGCCATATTACAAGCTGTAGTGATGATTCATATAAAGCCAATCATTTATCATCATTATTCTCCCATGTGGCATGTCTTTGGTTGAAAATCTGATGTCTCTTACTTAAAAAGTTTTGGTAGTGTTGTTTAAATACATTACTTGTTATATTAGATCAGAAGTTCAATATTATGAAAATTTAATTATTTGGCATGACCGGTTAGACCATCCTGATTTATAGATAATAAAGATTATCGAGAATTATGTAAAGAACTGGCATATTCTTTCACTTAAGAGAATTATCGTGTGCTGCAAGTTCTCAGACAATTTGACAATAAATAATCACTAGCTATTTGGAACTGAGTTCCAAATATATCTGGAAAATAATTAGGGTAAATCATATGGGCTTATTCACCTTATATGTGAACCTTCTATATTATTTATGAATTTGGATCCACTAGAGGTCGCATGTCTAACGCATGGCCAGAAGTGTGCGAGAATATTTGCTCAATTGATTATGAGGAAAAGTTCTAGATATCATAAAAGACATATGTGTCTTGCTGGTGAATTTTATCTCAAAAGTCATTAAATATTCATATATTATTTGGGATACTAATTGTCTATGGTTAACAAAATAATATTATACGACTCAATTTATTTGTTATACCATTAATTGAGAACATACATTTTGTGTTTAAGTAATATTGATCTTTCACTTGCAACAACTCTTATGTAATATGCCAATAGAATATATGATATCCCCCATATTTAGTTTACGGTCAGAAGCCTCTATCTAAAGTTGAAAAGTACGATATGTATAGTTATTTCACTATGCGTA
Organism: Nyctanthes arbor-tristis; assembly: GCA_963692815.1. Lineage (NCBI taxonomy): Eukaryota > Viridiplantae > Streptophyta > Magnoliopsida > Lamiales > Oleaceae > Nyctanthes > Nyctanthes arbor-tristis. The sequence goes on along the minus strand of CAVNYN010239963.1, from coordinate 21,031 downwards.
CTAAGATGGATATTGTTGTAATGCTGAGAATATATGATGGATTTGATCCCTTTTTGTTTGCTTCATCCATGAAAGATGATACATTGTTTCATGTTTTTCTTACTATTCCTCAAATTGAACAGTATTCTCAGCATTATATGGAGGAATTGATAGTTGGTAACAAGTATATGAAACACGTAATCCTCGCATGTATAGTGCAAGCTTGAAGTTTGCAAGATAGTATGCATTTCAGATTACTGACTGTATAGTTGCCAATAGATATACCATATTAAGTGCTCCAACTTGAATTGATATAAAATCTTATAAGAGGATTTGAGGTATTAATGACATGTCTGAAGCATGACGTGATCGATTCAAAAATTTTAATAATGAAAACGAACATGGAACAGATACTTGTAATGGTCCTTTTGAGCTATATACTCTAAAAGAGTATACAGACATAACTAATTAAAAAGTTCTTAAAGAGGCTCAGGTATCTGAAATTACTGGAATAAAGAGATTCTGATAAATTATGTCTATATTGAAATCAGATGGAATAGACAAGAAATAATAGTCGACTACACATACTTATGAGCTCAATAAATAACGAGGATGATAAATCAATTTTACCAAACTATTGATATTGAATGTTGGCCAAGGTAAAAAGACAATCCTGTAGATTGTGACAATGTCAATAATATGACGATCAGTAATTATGCTAAAAGTGCATTAAATATGTGGTGGATATTATTGAAACATGAAATTTCATTCGACTGGCAATATTTGAATATATATATATATATCAATATATTTGATATGCTTGAATAAAGTATATAAAGAACTTGAAGTTCTTTACACATTGTCAATTAATATGAGGAGATACGCGTTGTACTCTTTTTCTCTTAACTAAGGTTTTGTCTCAATGAGTTTTCTTAGCAAGGTTTTTAACGAGACATCATCGATGACGTATCCAAAGAATAATGTATTTTTTCCCATATGATTTTTTCCTTGTAAAGTTTTAACGAGGCATATTCTTTGTATAATAAATGTCTGTGACATATATGATATTAACCTTCAATATAAAACTCATGAAGAGTTGACATTGCCTGAAGTAAAATATATTTCAAGGTATCGAAAATACTGAAGAGATGCGGATGGCTAAGCATGAGAACCATGGTGGCTGAAATCAGGGGGAATGGCTGTACTTTTTTTCCTTCGATCAGTTTTTTTTCCACTGCGTTTTTCTAGCAAGGTTTTAATGAAATAACACTTGGGCACTCTAAAGTTGATCAGAATTAATTGTATTCTTTTCCTTGGTTTGGTAGATTTTTCCTATTGGATTTTTCCCAAACAAGGTTTTTGATGATACAATTATTGTATAGAATAGTCATTCAAATGGAAGTGTTGTAAATAATTATTGTATTTAGTGAATGATAATTGTACACCTTAAACCCTAACCGCCATTAGTTTTCTTAGTCACCACTCCAAGCTAGTTGACTTGTGCTCTAAGTCTTTCTTGGGCAACACACATATGCGTGTATAAATAGACCTCATGTGTTGTGAATGAAAATATAATTTCAAGAGTTTTCTCTCTAACTTTTCTCTGTATTTTTCTATTCCTTCTTCTAGTTTATAACAAACACTTCAATTTAAATAAAAATTTGATATATACACTACAATAATTTTACTATTATGGTCAATTAATGTATTTTTGAAGGGGGAAAATGTAATTATTCAAGCATATGGTGCCTAAATTCCCAATTTCATCTCTATTTTGAAGTTTAGACCGTAACCCAAATTTCATTTCTGTTTTTCCTCCGTCTCAATGTCTCTCCCTCAACTCTAACCCAGTAATTATTATAGGTTAAAGGTGTTGACTATAATTTATTTGATAATGAAATAAACTGTTATTTCTTGCATTCACTATACTTTGTTTATAATTTAATTACTTTTAATCTTCAAAATAATTCTCTATTAATGAAGATAGTTTCCAAAATTTTCCACCTATATAAACCACCAAAACCCAAATTATAAGCATCAATTTCGCCATTTCTAGTAGATGTGGGAATAGGAGAAAAGACAACAGGTGGAGAAAACCAAAGGAAAAATAAGTCGTCAATGATATCGGATATGGAAGAAGCTCAAATTGTCATTTATGGAGGAGAAATTGTGATTTGTTAAATAAAATTTATGGTAAATGATATTTTAATGGGGAAGAAGAAGAAAACGACTTACCGTGATGAACAAGAAAAATTAAAAAATGAACATTCAAATAAGGTTAGTAGTGTAATTATAATAAGGGTTATTTAAGTAAATATAAAAAATAATTTAAAATATGGTGTAAGAAGTAAATTTTGTGGGGGTAATATAATTACCCATATAATTATAATATGCCGTTTTATTCAACAAGTATTTTACTTTTTTATCTAACACTTAAATAGTTCACTTAATTATCATTTTTTTGCTGATTACAATGCACAATAAATAATGGTATCTTAGAAAATTAAATTAAATAATTAAACAAAGAAAATGGACTATAATTCAAGACGGATGTCAAAAATAAAAATAATTTCCTATTTTGACAAGATGGAGGGAGCATTTAACTTTGACAGTCAACTTAGGGAAATTGGTCAAATTTGATGAAAAGCTCCATTTGTGAAGCTAATGGTAAAGGTAGGGGTGGCTAGTGCATAAATGAAATGTTGGAGCCTTTTTGTAGTGACTTTAAACATTGTGTGCCTGTTGCAATAATTAACCACTTCATATCATATATAATAAAGCGAATTATTTCTAAGAAAATATCAAGACAAAAAAAGAACACATTTTTTGATTCCTGAATTTGAAATTGTGGAGCATAGTAGCATACATTCTAATGTGGAAACTGGAAACATAGTAGATGAATTCTTTCCCCTCAAACCCTTTACAACGAATCTCTGTCAAATCTCCAAATTTATCAGTGAATACCTGACCGAAGAAATATGAAATTTATACTAGATTCATATCGTGTGTTTTTTTTTTTAAATCTAATCAACCTAAATGTGATCAATGATAAATGAGTAAAAAAGTTCAAAAGTTTAATTAAGAATAAAGAATTTTTTTGAAATTCAATAACTAAATAGAAATAAAGAGAAAAGTTCAATAACTATTGAGATAACTAACTCATTAAAAATCATCACATAACTTATCCCTTATTTCCGTGAAACTCAAAACTATTAGTTCCGATCTACCATCATGTAGAAAAATGATCAGAGAGTTTTTCAACACTCGTTTTTAATTTTTACACTACAATTCACATGAATTTTTTGTGTAAAAAGAGGACTCACATGTAGATAGTTGGCGGTTGGCAAGGAACTTGATCGCCCAAAAGGGGGGGATGCCCAAGTCAGGCAACTATGGAGGATATTATGTGATCAAAATAGATGGTCGATAATACGCCACGTAAATCCAGTATCTCCATAATGAAGACACCCAAGATCCCCGAAATGGAGCCCTCATTAATCGTTATGCATGCAACTATTGCCTATTGGCAGTAATGGTTCATTATTCCACCAGTTTCCATTAGTATTTTGTTTTTAAAAAAAAAAAAGAAAAAAAAAAGCAAAAGAAAAAGAAAGGAAGAAAATGCCCCTAATGAATAGTCTCTTTTTTTGCTGCCTTCATTGCAAATTTGCAATTTTTCCCTTTCATGTACGACGCCGTTCACTCGGGAAAAGGGGGACCCGCTATGAGGAAGCCCATGCAGCGTGAAATGTCAAATCGCGTGGAAAAATTTTTTGCAAATGCCGCGTGGTGGCGGGGCCTCGGTTTATTCGTCACCGACGCGGAATTTGCAACGTTCCCAGCTGTTTGATTTATTGCTTCTAAAGCCATCAAAATTTCCACACTCATAAATGTTGGATTTTGATTGGCATTACTATTCAGTCTGAAATAGAAATATTCATTTTTGAAAAGTGTTCAAAAATCTCCCCAAAAATTTTATTATAAAACTCCTCATCTCATATTGTCTATGTAAATGCACGTCTCACATATTTAAAATATATAAAACGTGCATAAATATGTGCCACGCGGGGTTAGAGATTTTTGTTATAAAACCTGCGGGAGGTTTTTGAACATTTTGTTACACTTGAATTTTCATAAAATATGTAAATATGATTGATATAGATAGATCTAGCCAAACGAAATCCCGTGAGTGAGAAGGAAAAAAAAACTATATTTTTATGTAAAAATTCTTATTTTTATAGACAGTTTGGATTCGACCAAATTTTTTCTTGATTGTTACTAGTTTATGTTGATACAACTCATGATTTGGCCTTGCTGATTGGTTGCAACATGTTTGTACTTTGAAATTAAGCTAGAATGGTAACGAAATTTATTACTTGTTTCAATTAATTTTCACCTTGTGCATTGTTAATAATTCTGTAATTATTAAGAAAAATGGTAGACTAAGCAATGCTCTTTTAACTTACGTTAAACAATAAAAACACGGCAAAAAATAGATTTATTTTTGAAAAGCATGTCCATTAATAGTTAATAAGCGTTCATGTCACTGTTCCTTTAGACCAAGTAAAACACGTAATCACATTGGTTAATGGATGTCGTTTTGCAATTAGTTATATATATATATACACACACACTATGAATATAAGTTGAATTTTCTTCTTCTTATTCTTTTCTTTCTTTAGCGCCACACCCCCCCCCCCAAAAAGGCACATGTAAAATTCCACAACTAATATAACATTCAAGTACGCTCAATCTTCCCTTAAAAAAAAAAAAATGGGGGTACACTCAATCTTTAAACAGGGAACAAAATTGTAAGCTAACATAACAAATGAAAACACGACGGAGTGACAAGAGGGAAATAACTTCAAATAAGACGGAGTGACAAGAGGGAAATAACTTCAAATAAAGTAGGTGGGGTGGGGTTGCCTATTGCAATTGACGTTGTTCACCTAAAAAGCAACTTTTTCTAAGGATGATTATTTAAAATTTTTATTTTTTGAATTTCATCATTTGAACAAGTGGTAGTCGAAAAAGAATAATACTATTAATCTATACTATAGAGTCCATTTTATATTCTTTTAAAAGATTTTGAATATCTAGAAGTCTCCATGTATTTATTTATAGTTATTCGTTCATCATTCAATGTAAAAAAAATATCAATTAGATTGGAGACCAGTTATTAATCTAGATAAATAACACTACTCGTGGAAAAGAACGTTGGGCAATAGAAATGAAGTCTTGTATACAATTAAATCATACTACCTCCATCCCACAAAAATTGCTCAATTTCAATTTTCGTATATATTAAGAAACGTTTATTTAGTTGTATTGGAAGGAAGCTCGACAACCACATTCTAATAACCACACCATTTCCACGCCTAGCACTACTCACTGGAGGAAACCGGATGCTAGACGGCTAAAGATCAATGTTGATGCAGTGCTTTTTCCAAATCAAAATTTTATTGGTCTTGGACTGGTCCTTCGGGATGAAAGTGCATCTTTTTTGGGTGCTAAAGTTCTCAAGTCAATAGGCGTCTTTGACCCAAAGGTGGCTGAGCTTATCGGAATTCGGAAGACCCTAGCTTGGATAAAGGATATGAACATCGATCGAGTTACGGTAGAGATGGATGCATTAGTTGTCTATGAAGCACTTCGCTTTACTATCATTGATATATCTCCCTTCGGCAAATTTTTAATGTTAGAACTCGACGGTATAGGGTCCACTTGTGTTAGAAGATCTGCCAACCAAGTTGCTCATACGTTTACTCAAGTGGCTGATTCTATATCAGATTCTAGTATGTGTTTTAATATGCCTCCTACGATAATTGGTGATGTACTTTTTCTTGATTCTATTAATGAATAAAATCCCTTTCTTCAAAAAAAAAAAAAAAATAATAATAATTAGAAAAGTAAATTCAAGATAATTCTCCAATGTACTCTTTTATTTACTAATTATTCTACTTCAATAATTTTATTTCGTTTATAATAACAATGCACATTAAATATGAGTATACAGCTTATTAGAAAATTATATATGTTTTTAAAAAAGTGATTTATATTTTCAAATGGATGAAAAAAATTATAAAATTATGAGTCCCTTTCCAAAGCTTCCAGACTTTTTGTTACAAAACCTCCTACCTACTTAACATGTGTGGATGCATATTATGTGTATTTAAAATACACATATTTTGCATGAAATACACGTCACATATGGGTGGAGGTTTTTGAAAATTTCCAACAAAACTATTTTTATAGGACATGGTATTTGCCCATTTGAATTTGAGGGAGCGGAATTGCAAAAATGCCACAGGTTTATACCATTTGTGTAATTGTGATCTAATTTCGTTCTCATGGTGGGGGCATTGATTGATTTCTCCAAATTGCATCCTAATCTTCGGTGCTCGAATTCTCACTCGCGCACTGTTAACAGAATTTCACGGCATTCTTGGGATCACCTTCCTCCTACAAAATCAAAATTAACCAGCGTCATCTCAGATTCTCAGGATTCTATTAAAAAAAAGAAAAAAATTGAGAAAAAAGTCCCCACAGAAGTTCAAGCCACTAAGGACTTCTTTTATATATTGCACGCATATATATATGGTCTCCAGTTCTCTACTGCGCATTGGTTTCACACAGTCGGCACACTATGAGAATATGAGTGAAGCTGAGATTTGTTTCAGATCTGAACTTGGAATAGTGAAAAAGGTACTTGAAAACCCAGCTGCCCCAGCTTATTTCTTGACTTGTCTTGAGGTGTAGTGTGGGAAATCTTGAATCATTTCTTTGTTTACTTTTGTGTCTGTTATGGTTTGATCCAGTCTTTGTTCTTGATTCATTTATTTTTTTATGGGGGTGTTGTTTCTTCTCGATGATGCTTTTTGTAAAGAGGATTTAATTTAGATCTATGCAATCTTGAACTTGTACGACAGTCTGGTAAGCGGTAACCTAAGGAGGAAAAAATAGAAAAAAGAATTTACTTGCTGGATTCTTAAATGGTCGGACATAATAAAATATAACCCTATTCTGGGAAAAGATTGATTCCGGGTATAAATTTTTGTTTGGTGTTTGTTTTCCTTGAACATAGTGATGATCTTCTGCTGATAATTTAATGTCTACTATTCATGAGTTCTATTTGGAGTGTGCCCTGACGATTTGTTTCTTTGTTTCATGAAGCAATAAGCAGAATGGTGTATCTTTGAAGCATTAATAGTTGCTAATATCATTTGATGTCCTACTACTATGAGCTGCTTCAGAGCTAGTATCTTACTCGATCTGAGTGAACTCAGCATTGCATTCTTGAAATTGATTTTAGAGATTTAATCCCATAAGGTATCTTTACATTTCAGGGGTAATAATAAGAGACTAGTGCATATTCAAGATTACAATTTAGAGCATGGCTTTAGGAAAATACTCTAGAGTTGATGGTAGGAAGTCATCATCGGGCTATTGTTCAACGGTCACGATAGTGGTTTTTGTAGCCTTATGCTTAGTTGGGATATGGATGATGACATCGTCATCAGTGGTCCCTGTTCAGAGCTCAGACGTTTCTCTGGAGAACAAGAATGAGTTGACGACACATGTGAATGAAAGGAATGATGATAATGACAATAATGCTACAAGCAACGAGATCGGTAACAATGCAGGTGATGATAATAGTTCTAATGATGATGGCAAGACAAAGCAATTTGAGGATAACCCAGGTGACTTGCCTGAGGATGCAACCAAGGGGGACACTAATACGAATTCAGGTCAGGAGGAGAAAAATGATAAATCTGAAGAGATGGATAAAACCACAGAGGAAAATTCAGAAGAGAAATCCAAGGATAAAAAGAAAGAATATGTAGAAGAAAAGAAGGAAGATGAAGAAGAAAAAAATGGAGAGGAAAAGAATGAAGCCGAGGAGGAAAATAAAGACTCCGAAACCAGAGAGACCAATGAAAATAATTCTGATGACAATAAGGAGAAATCAGAAGAAAGTTCTGATGATGTGAAGGATGAGAATAAAGAGAAGGAATCAGATCAAGTTTCTGGTGAGAAGAAGGATGGGTCCCATGAAGTCTTTCCTTCTGGGGCTCATTCAGAGCTTTTGAAGGAAACAACTACCCAGAATGGAGCATTTTCGACTCAAGCAGCAGAATCGAAAAATGAGAAAGAAGCTCAAGAATCCTCCCAGTTAGAGAAAGAGAGTGGCTACAGTTGGAAACTTTGTAATACCACTGCTGGAACTGATTACATTCCTTGCCTGGACAATTTGAAAGCAATCAGGGAGCTTCCCTCAACTAAGCATTATCAACATAGGGAGAGGCACTGTCCTAAGAATCCTCCCACCTGCCTAGTTCCACTTCCTGAAGGATACCAACGCCCAATTGAATGGCCTACTAGTCGGGAAAAGGTATTGTATTAAAATAAACACTTTAGTTCCAGCTTCATTTTTTCTTTATTTTGCTATAGTACCGTTATTTGTTTATTTATATATTATAACATATTTATTCTTTCAATTTCTTCCTGTAGATATGGTATCATAATGTTCCTCACACCAAGCTAGCTGAAGTCAAAGGGCACCAGAATTGGGTTAAAGTTAGTGGTGAATACCTTACATTCCCTGGTGGTGGAACTCAGTTTAAGCATGGAGCCCTTCATTATATTGATTTCATACAGCAGGTATGATGTTGCAGTCACCTTAGCATATCTATTGCTAGAACAGCAAAACTGCCTCCTTTGTGCACATGCTCCCTTCTCCGAAGTCACATGGGAAATGGACAATCCAAGATGCATCACAACATATATCTGCTGCATACATGGATGCAAAATTTATAGTTTGGAGTTCTAATTTTGTTTATATGCTTGAAGTTTGCTAGCTTCTTGTTTCATTGTCTGCTCTCCTTCCGTCGTTTTCTTATTTTCTAAAAATTCCCGCCTCCCCCCCACCCCAAAATAGCTCTAGCATCCTTGCAGTGTGAATTTTTACACAATCTAATGAGTTCTTTAGCAAAATAATTGAAGCTGAGTCATAATAATTATTAACATTATCGAAGTGGTGCAATTCTAATTTCAGTTTCCATCTTGATATCTTTTGGAGTTCAAAGCTACTTTGACAAATATTTTGGATGTGCTGTGAAAAACTTGGTTTTACCAATGCATTAGAGAATCATTAGATTTTAATTGTTTTTGCTTATATAAAATGATTGCCGTGCAGTCTGTGCCTGAAATTGCCTGGGGAAAACGTTCGCGTGTTGTGTTGGATGTTGGATGTGGTGTTGCTAGCTTTGGGGGCTTCCTCTTTGACAGACACGCGTTAACTATGTCATTAGCCCCAAAAGATGAACATGAAGCCCAGGTTCAGTTTGCACTTGAAAGAGGAATTCCTGGAATTTCTGGTGTTATGGGTACATTGAGACTTCCATACCCAGCAAGAGTTTTTGATGTAGTCCACTGTGCACGTTGTCGAGTACCTTGGCACATTGAAGGTACTTCACTTCAGGTTACTTTCTCTTAGAAGGATAGTTGGACAATTAGGAGAATATTTGAACTTGAATATTTTGGATAAGCAATTCCTATGCGGTTGAAGTAAATTCTCTAGGTTCTCAGTGGTGTTAACTGCTAATTTTGGTTGTTGTCCTTATCTGAAAGTGGATTATAACAAGCGTTTTGTGACCATGTGCAGGAGGTAAACTTCTCCTGGAGCTGAATCGTTTGCTCCGCCCGGGGGGTTTTTTTGTTTGGTCTGCAACTCCCATCTACCAGAAACTTGCTGAAGATGTTGAGATTTGGGAAGGTACATCATAAAATTCGAGTTCCCTTTCAAGCTAGCATAAACTTATAGACACCTAACAGTTGTGCTTATTGGGAATTATTTGCAGATATGAAGAAATTGACAAAGGCTATGTGTTGGGAAGTCGTTTCAATTACCAAGGACAGAGTTAATGGTGTAGGAATAGCCATATATCGCAAGCCTACTACAAATAAGTGCTATGAAGAAAGGTCACAAAGTGATCCTCCTCTGTGTAAAGACTCTGATGATCCAAATGCTGCTTGGTATGTTTTCTTTTTTCTAAGTTCCAACTTCCTTTTACACTTTACTACTCAGAGGGTCTGTTTTGAGGTTCTGTTGCCGAAAAACAGAAAATATAAGCTGCATAAGTATGAGTTATATAGTTGGATTTTGATTTTATTGCTTTAATCTTTTTCTGACTCGTTGAACAGGAATGTCCGTCTACAAGCGTGCATGCACAAAATGCCTGTTGATTCTTCTGAACGTGGGGCTCATTGGCCTCAACAGTGGCCTGCAAGGTTGGGGCAAACTCCTTACTGGCTGTCTAGTTCTCAGGTTGGAGTTTATGGAAAACCTGCTCCAGAAGATTTTGCGGCAGATACTGACCACTGGAAGCACGTGGTGAGCAAGTCCTATCTAAACGGGATGGGGATAGACTGGTCTAATGTGAGGAATGTCATGGACATGCGAGCTGTCTACGGAGGGTAAGCATAAAAAATCGCGTCGGCCTTCTTTGTATATGCAGCAAAAGATAACTTATCTCAATTTCATTGCCTGAACTATTTATTTTCTTGGTATTAACTTCATTTCCCTCCTGCAATCTTGTTTAAATTCTGATGTGGTACTGCAACATCCCATCCTTTACTGCGTCATTTTTAGCTTCAGGGCTACTGTTGACATCTTCAAAAGTGAACTTTCATGGTGAACCATGATTAGTACAACTCTCTCTCTCTCTCTCTCTCTCTCTCTGGGGGTTGTGGATTTTTTTTTGGGGGTGGGTGGTCTATGAATTTGTGAAGATCATCTTGTATTTTTCTATTTATTGAGCTGAAATATCTGAGTTTAATATTATTTCTTATACTGAAAAATTAACCCCTACATTGATACAAATATTTCTGCAAATAAAGAGGATAAATTGCTTTGGCACAAAATAAGAAACTGTCTCGCCAGCGCATAACTTGCTGGGAGTTCATGTTCTCATCATCTTTGGTAAAATCAAGTTCTGTTAGATTCTCATTTCGCTTGTACTAACTGATGACTCCAAATTCAGATTTGCTGCTGCTCTTAAAGATCTGAAGTTGTGGGTTATGAACGTTGTCTCAATAGATGCTCCTGATACTCTGCCAGTCATATATGAAAGAGGTCTATTTGGAATTTATCATGATTGGTGTGAGTCGTTCAGTACCTACCCGCGGACGTATGATCTTCTCCATGCTGACCATCTCTTCTCAAAGATTAAAAAGAAGTGGGTTCTCATCTGACTCGATTACTTGATTTTAATGCCTTACTGTATATGCTTTGGTCTAAATGTTCTAAACCATGGGTCTCAGGTGTAATTTCATGGCCTTGGTTGCGGAGGCTGATCGTATTTTGAGGCCTGAAGGAAAGCTTATTGTCCGAGACACTTCTGAGATCATTAATGAGCTGGAGAGCCTACTCAAGTCCATGCAGTGGGACATTCGCATGACCTACTCCAAGAATAACGAGGGAATGCTGTGTGCCCAGAAATCCATGTGGCGCCCTAAAGAGTCGGAGACAGTTGGGTATGCCATTGCTTAAGATTGTCACAGAAAGAACCGGTTGACCTCTTGCATGCCACAGATCAAGTATTAGGTATTATATTTTTTTTGTACCGATACCAGTTGAAAGAGCGCGGGAGCTATATTCCTGAGGGTATCAGGCGACATTTTATCTCAGGCAAATTAATTGTAATTGTTTCATGATTTCTTTTCTTCGGGGTTGGGATGAGGTTCTTTCATTGTATTCTTATGTTACTAGTCATCTTTGAAAAATGAAAGCCCAATGAATCAGAAAATGGCAGAAATCAGATTTTGTTATGGAAATCCAAATTGTGAAATATTTTCCAGGATTTACTAAATGCTCTGCCAACATGTGTAATGAGGGAGTTCAACATTATTATATTTTAACAAAGTGTAGTCCGCTCCTTTATTTTTCTGTAGGCGGGAAGATAGTCCAAATTCATGGGCCTGGTGTGGTAAATTGCAGATTTGGTACTTCCTTTAAACATTTTTATTTTATCGGGAGTTTAGATTTTATTATAAAATACATTATTATGATTTTTTTTTTCCAGGTACTAAATCGCACGTTCAGTTGTGTTTAAAATAATTATTACTCAAGTCGCCAATAAATTCTTTTTCATTTGTAACTTTCTTTCCCATTTTTTAACAATTTATAATATAATTTTTACAGTTGTCAGTTTATCATCGAGCTCTTAATAATTCCCTGGTTGTCGAGAGCTCAACAAATCAAAATTTGGCGATGTTTGTTGCTCACAAGTCACAATAACTCGACATTGCTTAAAGACCGGGATTTCAAAGTCATGATGCGATTTTGTAGTGTTATCAAGAGGGGGTATTGCAAAATAATAACTCACCATTGTTGGAAGGACTTGGGTCGGGTTTCAAAATGAGCAATTCTAGAGGGACATGAGAAGAGGACATTATTAGGTGATATTCTCATGTGGCACACATTCATTGGGTGATGATTACATGGCTACTTTTTCATAATTCAATACAAGTGTGCGATATAAGAATGTCACCTAATAATGTCTCTTTTTCATGTCTTTTATAATTTTTCTTTCAAAATTCAATTCAATTGAATGGGACAGCCTAATAATTTCAACTCAACCCAATCCCAACACAACATGTTTATCAATTTTCCAAATATAATAATAAATAAAAAGAAGGAAATTGTCAAAAAATGAGTTTAAATAATTTTAATACAAATTTAAATGAGAAATTTTGACAAATACAAATAATTCACATACAGTTTTCTAAAAGAGGAATGTACACATTTCTTTTCAAAAATTAGGAGGTCTCATTTTATTATTTGATCATACCTATTATTTGGTCAAATAACAAAGTCGCAATACAGTCACAACTACCCCCGTGAGGCCGTGACCACCAATAACCACACCTCCATGCCGCCTCTGTTGCCGCCACTTCTAAAATAATGACTAGTATGGTCTCACAAAATTGTCAATATTCAAGTAAAATTGTATATTGAGGGTAAACCGAAACAAACTCGTCTAGACCAACCAACCCAACCAGACAGTCCAGACCCAACCTTGCCGTATTTGATCTCTGACCAGTGGAGATTCTCCCACCGGTTCGGACAGATAGAGTGATGGCTAGTTTTGTGAGAAATGAGAAGGGAAAGTAAAACGTTGTCAAGATTATCTTTATTGAAAAAAAAAATGAAAAGACTAAGAGTTACTAATGTCATAAAAAAAAAGGCTGGCCTTATTATTATTATTATTATTATTATATAATATATTAATTTATATGGTTGCAAAAAATATATATTATTAATTAATATAAGTAGATATGTGAACCAATTCTCTCAACAGTTTACTTATATAAGGGGCAAAATAATCAATCAGCTACTAGCCGCACATTTTCTAATTAATTAATTAATATCTTTTTTCATTAAGCTCTTAATTACAAACACAAAGATTGTCGTTCATATTAACCAGGCATAATGGTTGATACAATACTTCACAAAATGTATACTTGGTTCAGTCATGTTTTTAAGTATATCGGATTACTTTTAATTTAAATTAGTGGAGATAATAGGTGCCATCTCATTCTATGTCATTCACTGTGTAGTTTACACTATATTCAGTGTTCTAAAAAACCTAAGGCATTAGGGGGAAAAAAGGGCTGAAGCCATGCCTTAATATTCCTAGATGAGTTTAGGTACAACAAATGCGTGATAAAACACAGTTCAATGCATAATAAAATACAAAGCGTGAAGTGTGAAATACAATATATGCATGTTTTTTAGAACATTGATTCCTTCATGTGACTCGCGGTTGAAGCTTTTCAAATGTTAAACTACATATATAAATTCTAGATATCATTTTAACGTATGACTACCATTTTCTAAAGGATTCAGGGCTTGAATAGCTTGTCCATCCCCTCGTAAAATAAAAGCACCCGACTCTGCCTTTACAAAGACTAGATTCTTATACATGCTTGGTTACTAGTAACTAAAATTGTATTCTTATACACGCTTGGTTACTAGTAACTAAAATTGTCTTTCTTTTTCATTTTTTTTTTGGTTTTGTGAGAATCATAATTTCTATTAAATTATTGAGTAATAACAAACATTCCTATTAGTTCGCCGAAACAAAAAGTAATTAAGGCGTTTTATGAAGAGAAATTGAAAGTCAAAATTATCAATCAAGGCATTTGGATTGTTCGATCAGATTATTTAAAATTTTAAGGGCAAAGTTTCAATTCGTGAATTAATAAGGAGGTGTATCGTTACTCTTAAATTGGTACTTCTCTTTACAAACAAAGGCAGTTACTCGTCATTTTGGCTTTTATTAAGTGGTTATTATACATCCATATCTGCACTCAAGCTGAATAAAGTGTCTATGTGATAGTACCATTAAAGTGTATAACAACTCTCTCACTTTAAAGTCATAAGAATGATTTACCCCTTAAAAAAAAAAAAATACATAATGATGTAGAAGAGATGATATAATGGATTGAGGAAGAGTTAGAGCGGTTAAACTTTAATTTGTTAGTTTGGTGCTTAGTGTCCAATTGAGACGGTTGATACTTTTTTGGAAGCGGAACAGTAAGACAGACAAAACTCACCTCTTTAAGATGTGACATATTGTGATGGACTACGACCATCTAGGGTTGTTTAGCGCCCTGAAATCTACTTTTCTCTATTTTTTGAAATTGATATTTATTATTTATTTACCGTTTTGCACCTAGGTTTTTCTAAGACTGTTTATATACTTTTTAGGGTTTTTTGAATTCATTATTATTGCATTAATAAAATTTCGTGAAACATTTTTTTTTTACTGGCAGATTCCAATTTTGTGTTTTATACATGGTTTTCGTTTGAATTATTTTCTTCATGTTGCGTTGGATCAATATAATAAAAACAAACGATAAAAATGCACTAGCTGTATGCATCGTTATAGTTTTTAAAAGGGGAAAAAAAGGAAAAAAAGAAGCCCACATAGATTAGATATAATTGATGATATCTCTTCTCCACATTATAAAAAGAGGAGAGTTTTGATTACTATTCATAAGACATCATGGTGATATCACGCCTACTATTTTTTTTTTCTATTTTCTTTTCTTTCTTAATTTTTTTTTGTTTGGCTTTATTTTGGGTACAATTTTTTTTATTAAAAATACAATTGGAGAATTTCATGGAGGAGCATAAACTTGAACCCAAGATGTCGTCTTAGTAAAAGATGCTCTTAGTTTTTATTTCGGGTACAAGTTGTTTGTTGATTTCCTTTTGAGAGGGGGGGGGAGGGGCTCTTTTGTTTCTTTTTTTCCTTTTTTTCACATCTGTATATTTATAAAAGATACAAGTTTCTTGTTACTGTTCTACCTGTTCACGACACTTTAAGAAAAAACTCTTATATCTCTACATTACAAAAAAAATGTAGTGCAGACTTTTTTTTTTTTTTTTTGTTGGGAAACAAAAATGTAGTGCAGACTTATGTATGATATGATAATAATGACACAAATTTTAAGTATTTTTAAAAAATTTTAAATTTTATTAGAAATTGGCAATATTTTCTTCATATTAACATAATAAATAAATACCATAATAAAAGAAGTGCTATTTTAACAAAATCAACCTCAAAGTTATACCAAAAATTGTGCAAAGCGCGTTTCTCAACTAGTATATTAATAGAGGAAGGAAGATGGCGAAGGAGAAGGAGATGGAGCCCCCATAATAAGTTCCTGAAAGTGAGGATGGTGACTCGCAGAATACAACTCGTGACACGTGAGGTTGCATGTCTAGCAGCACCATTTTGTATCAAATTATGTGAACAATTTGTGAACTTCACATGAAGGGAGGCCACGAAGCATGCAATTGAGTACCCCTTTTTGCCTTTGCCTATTATTATATTTTGCAAAATTTTCTCCCCCTTATCAAGAATATAACCAATATATATCGTGCATGATGACTTGTGTGATCAATTATATAATTTGTCGCCTAGCATTTTTGGGTCCCTTGTTGCATTTATGTTAATCCATACATTTGTATTGACATTACAGGACACCCCTTGTGCATTACCCTTGGCTTCTTTTGGTTTTCTTTTCTTTTCTTTTCTTTTCTTTGAGAACGACTTTCAAACTCAAGTCAATCGATGTTCAGATCTGAAGACAAGATTAAGTTCATTTCTAATCCTGAACTGATTAAGTTTGTTTTGCGGTGTGGAATGATAGAGTATATGATATCTTGTGAGGAGAATGTGCGAATCCATGGGCGGGGAACAAATTTTGTGCTTATAAGGGCTTAAAATTCTCCAACTAATGTATTTGATCTTTCAAAAAATGTTATCTCAATTCCTTACAAGTATATTAAATGTACTACGCCTCAAATTTAACTACACAGAAGTAGAAGACTGATTGTTACACATACACAGAAGTAGAATACACAGAAGCTTACGTTTGATATAGAAAAATTCACATATTAAGAGTTTTGATCTAACATCACATGTTATGACACTATATAATGCCATATGAGTATGTAACGTGTATCGAAACACGTTACGTGAGAAACTACAAGTATGTGGCGTACATCAATTACACACACCACATGTCTGTATATATATGGTTTTATATCATTTTTAGAGAAGAAGTACTTAAATAATAGAGCAATCATGTAACTCGTCCTCTTCACTCAAGGAAAAGGGATATAAAGATGGATTTTTGCTTGGAAAGAGTCGAACACATAGTACTTAAAGAAAAAGGAAAATCTGTTCATGAGAATGTGTAAACAAAATCCAAACTTAAAAAAAAAAAAATTAAGTTATTTTATTTGATTTGATGAATTTTCTTTTGAGATGAAATTTGAGTTCTCGATCTTTTAAGTTGGTCGTCACTATTCATTTAATTATTATGAATCCAAACAACATAGGCATGTGCACTTGGGGAAGTTCCTTACCAATAAAAATGGTCATTTAATTTCAAGTGCCGTTCTCCTTCAACTGATACAAATGGAAATTGCAATTTGCTTTGGTCCACAAATAGACGGGGAATACTGTTATGTTGGTTGGGATATTGCATCCGTAGCTTTTAGATGTCAGGTTTTGTCGACTTAATAATTATATCAGATCTTTTTTAATAGGTAGTTCCATTGTCGAAATTCAACACATATTCGGTTCAAAATCACTCACTTTTGTCCTTATTCTCCCGCGTTATTACGTCTATTTGCGGAACCAGAACTTGCGACTAGGAGAGATCTATGGCAGCCATAATTGACAAGGAGAACTAGAGTTTGTGGGATAAAAAATTCCATTTCATATGTGGGTCCAAGTTACCAGACAAGCTAAACATTAAGAACTAAATGTGCAATTTTCTCATAAAACCATAAAAATAATATATGATCATAAATTTTACTTTAATCTTCCCTTAGTTTATTCATCTGTCTACTGTGAACACGGTTAATATGCTCGCTTGGTCACACTTGCACAGTGAAACACATCATGAACGTCCCCACTATGCATAAATGGTATTTTCTGTCCAACGCTAATTCTCTCAAGATCATATGAGAGAAGTTAATAAAAAATGATCTTATTGAACATTTTTTCTTTTAAAATTTTTGACAAAGGGTTCTGAACAAAAGTTTTATTTATTTATTTAATTATTGCTTGATTATTTTTCTGATTAAATTGAGAGGGTAATTTTTGATGTGGCTAAGTTGGATCAAAATCAAGAAATAGAAAGTCTGTCCGTCCTTAAACTCAAAATGGTCATTTAATTTTGCATATCGCGAGTGCCATGCATTCTCCTTCATTGATAGAATGGAAACTACAATTTGCTTTGGTCCACAAATAGAATGGGAATACTGTTATGGTTGGTGTCACATTTTATCGACTTAATAATTATAGGACATCTTTTTCCTTTTTAATAAACAATCACATTATCAAGTTTGTCCTTATTCTCTTATATTATATTAGTCTAGTTATTTGTTAACCACATCTTTTGATTTGGCAAGATTTATGATCGGGAAAATTTTCAAATACTCAAAGAGTTGTGAAAATTCACAACTCTTGACCAATGAAAATTATAAGGAGATATGAGAGTCCCATTTAATCAATTAGTTGACATCCTATATTCATGGGCGGATCTAGGCCCGGGCAAGCCCAGGCCATAGCCTGTGTTCAATAAAAAAATTATTTTTTATGTAGAATTTTTAATTTAAAAAAAAATTGTATAAGTTAAGTTTAATATTTTCTCATGATAGCATATGTTAATAAAAAATTCTAGACCCGCTTCCACCTATATTTACTTGTCAGTTTCTCAGTGGGCTCTACATTTGTAGGGTACCAAAAATGTTTTCCTACGACAGCCATAACTGACTAGGAGAACTAGAATTTATTGTCTCAGACGTGTGCTCTTCCGATCTCAAATTTTGGGTCCAAGTTAGTAGAAAATCTACACGTTAAGAACTAGTTGTGCAAATTTTTCACTAAAAGCATAAAAATAATCTATAATCACTTGTTATTTCGGTATTCTATTCTATTAGTAATTAGTTGATTCACTTACCTACTTCGAACATGTGTTGATTAAACCACCTTACCGCTTGCAGGCACTGGAACACTTGCATGCCAACAAGTCCACGATAGCTAAATGATATCTTCTGTCTAATCTTTTATATATTAAAATAGGATAGTTATTATAAGCAAGTTTTCTTACTAAAACCACTATCTTATTTATATATATTCTTTTATTTAATAATAATAATAATCATAATTTATCTATTCACTTATTTCTCTTATCATCATAAATATATCTCTAAAACTAACTAACTTTATTTTCACTAGAAAACTTCAGATATATCCTTTTATTTTATAAAGATATAAATAATAATATCTTATCTTATCTTATATATATATATACATATATTAATAATATATATACACATTTTCAACTAATTAGGTTTCAAATTAAATCTCTAATATCTTAAATATATGTTTTTATTTTATGCATATGTATATATATATATATAATATACATAATTATAATATATATCACAATATATATAATAAAAGTTATATCTTAAGTTTAGATTTTCTAGTCGAGATATTTCCTAAAAAAATATAAAAATAAATAAATATATATAAATATACTCTTTTGCTTATATATGCTTTTATTTATATATTTTTAATCGAATACATATTATCATATTAAGATATAATTTGTAACCTGTATATGTAAAAATTTAAGTTGAGAAGATACAATAGTAATAATATTTGATGATAATGATTTATAATAAAAATAAAAAAATTTTGAATTCTTTTTAGAGTGGAAGGCGGTTAAAATTTACTGTTATGAATAAATCATATAGAATTTATTATTTGTAGTAATATTATTTTTCTTAGGTCTTTTGTAATAGGAAAATGTGTATTTTATTCGATTTTTTTTGTAAGAATGGATTTAATGAATAGTGATTTTTTTAATGAAAATGTGTAACGCTATACAGGGAGATGCAAAAAATAATTTTTCTAAACATGTATTGTAGAGAATGAATGTGGTAAAAAATTCACTCTGATAAATGAATATCATTCACACTCTAAATATTTTTTAGAGTTCTTGCACTATACTTATTGACCAACGATATATGGGTGATAATTTTAGAGTTACATAGATTTTGTAAACTTTTTTTTCCATGATTTCTTAATTTTCATATTCAACGTGAAACTAAATTTATATTAAAAAATTCCCAATTAATTTTCAATTTTATTAGTTAAAAGTACTGTTCTATGAATGACAGTTTAATTAATTCTATGTTAAGTGAAAGAATTGTAAGTAATGAAATTGTAATTATTAGTAATATGTATATATGAATGACTAATACATAATAAAATTGTGATTATTTAGTTTTTTAAATTATCAAGTATTTTTTGGCTAATTATTATATGCCGAGAAATGCACGGGGGTATACAACTAATAATAATAATACTCCAAAATCATTTTTTTTTTAAAATAAGAATAAAAATGGCTGATTCAATTCTATGAACGAGAGTTTAGATTTTTAATTATTATTTTTAAGATATAACAATTGCGGTCTAGCTGTAGAAATCGGCCTTGATTCTTTACGGAGCCTGTTTTCAATCACAGACTAACACTTCATCTGACATACATCACATGACAATATCTCATCAGAAATCAGTCTTCGTAAAGAACTCAGCCCTTAGAAATTTCCACAACAATTGAGAGGGAGGTAAAACAACAAATAAATAAAGACTGAGCCAAGTTGGATCAAAATCGAGAAACAGAAAGATAGTTTGTCCTTAAGCTCAAAATGACCAAGAAAACAATAAATGCACACTTGAGCAGACTTATTTTAAATAGATCAAAATGCTTTAAATGTAACGCCGCAGGATACAAATATTCAATATTCAAGTGCTTGATGTTTATATGTTTCGAATGATTGATTGGGCAATTGGGTCAAATCGTTGCACTTGAACTTGATCTTCTTTCTTAACCAAACATAAAATAATAAATAATAATAATAATAATAATAATAATAATAATAAAACCGTGTATAGATTCGTCTTTCGATTTATTTATCACAGATTGAGTGAAAAGTCTACAAAGATAATTGCGACCATATTCGCCACGGTCTAGCTTTTGTGAGCATAAAAAGGTACTCTATCCGTCTTAAAAAGATATTTCCTTTTTATTTTTCATTCAGATTAAGAAAACATCATTTAATGTTACTAAAAATATACAATTTAATAATATATTTTCTAGTGCACCTTTTGATTTATTTAATATTTCATTCTAGTTGTTCTTTATTATTATTTACAATACACAATAAATGTGAGTATATTAGAAAATAAAAAAATTAACTTAGGAAAATAGAATATAATTTGAGATAGATAAAAAAAAGGAAGAATATCTCTTTGCGGCAGAGTGAGTGTATAATTCGGTCTTTCTATGTTGTCCAAATATGGTGTCAAAAAGACTATGTGTCAACACACCATTGGATGATACAGTGAGTCAACACACCATTGGGTGTGTTGGGTGAGTCACCCAACACACC
>CAVNYN010239962.1:20638-38270 GCA_963692815.1 Nyctanthes arbor-tristis | reverse complement strand
TCAAATTTAGAAATTGGAGTTGGTGGGCATATAATTCCAAGTTCATTAGGTTGCTTATCACAAAAGAGATTTTATGAAGATTAGGGATTTTGTCCACATTGTGTCAATGAGCTGTGGCTCATTTCCTACAGTGTTTTACATGTGACAACATTCAAATATTTATACACCAATACACAACCACCATCTAGACAAAAAGTATAGACATAATGATGTATAAAGTTTGATTAGTAAGTCCATAAATAATATAAAACAAATTTCTCACATAAATCCACTCGTATATTATTGCTGGATAATAATGAAATCAACAATGGCAAATTTTATTATAAAATAAGGAAAATTTATTACACGTTGACGTTGCATTTGAATGGAAATTTTCTAGTGTCAACCGTTGGTAATATATGAAGTCACTTATCGACCTTACCTTTTAAATGAATCAATTAAAAATAAATAATTACCCCCTTACTTGTGGGTTTCAGTGCACGAGCCTGCAAGGCTCACATTTATGAAAGCAGGTGACGCCATAGACGTATCATCCTTAATATGAGTAAAATTATATAGACATCCTCGAAAGAATGGAAGATCGGAAGAGCGTCGTGTAGGTTTTCATGAGCATCTCCAATGCGCATATTCAATGTCATGGTCTATTGTGAAGAGATATGAAAAAAAAAATTAGGTTGGCCCCGTATTTTATCTATTTCTTTTCAGTTTTCTTTTTCTTTTAATCACATTTTTCTAGTTTACATCATTTTTTCCGTCACTTTTCCTTTACCGTGTCACGTATAAGGTCTAAAAATGCACCTCCACCCCCAGCTTCTCCATTGTTATTTTATTATTATTTTAAAATTTTTATATATTTATCTCTTGTTTTTCACTTTTCCCTCTTTTTCCCCCCATACCTCTTTCTATTCATTTCAATTACCTTCGTCTCAAAAAAATAGTCCATTATTCTTTTTTATCTATCTCAAAATATAATTCAATTTACTTATTAATTCCCTTATATGCCCCTACTTAATTTGTATAATTATAGAAAGATAAAATTATTAAAGTGAAATAATTAATAAATAAATGCGTGTTATAAGGAAATCTTGTTAAAATTTAATTTTTTAGTACCATTAAATAAAATTTTTATAATCTATGTGAAAATAAGAATATGACTATTTTTTTAAAACAGAGGTAGTAAAATAATCCACCTCTCTCAACCCCCAATACCCAAGACCATACCATATGCATTGTAGATGCTTCTACAGATAAATCGCACCATGAAACGGTAGTCCCGTTAGTGGGTGAACCGGCTGCCCATTTGAAAACCAATAATAATGTTTTTTATTTAAATTCAAAACAGTTCTCCAGTCTACATTGGAAAAATAAATTACTTGTTACTTGAGACATGCTATGAATTCATGGTCCCATGAAATCGCAACCACCGGCGGGGGGAAAATCTCCAACCGCTGGCTGTGAGAACGCAGTCGGATGGGAAAGAAAACACTGAACTGAATTTTCATCGCATGAATTAGAAGTCAACTATTCTTATGTCAACTAATCCTCCGTTCTAGAGTACAATACGGAAATTCCATCAGGAGCGACCATAAATTTTGTGACACACATTTGTCCTAGGAACAAAACAAAACGTCCGTAAAATCACATGGCCTCAATCACACCAAAACAAAACTCAACGTCTATAAAATCATAAAGCATCAACCCCAGCCCAAGCTCGGAAACCATACAGCCTAACAATCCCAGCTGCAACTACAGCCGGAGAAATTAGCACTAAATTATATACTCATATTCCATAATAAGCTACAGGATATATAAAGACTCTTTATTTACGTAAACAATAATATAAATATAGGAGGAAATGTAAACAAAGAACACATAGTACCCCAAGAAACTCTAGGATTTTCCTGTCACCAAAATTCCGCTAGTGTCAACTACCATATTTACACACATTACACACCCTGGATTGCTAGAGGCCTTAATGAATCGATTACAACATAGCCATCAAGCACTAGTCCAGGCAACTAGAAAAAAATGTCTCAATAAATATAATAATAGAGTGAGAAAAGTGAAGCCCAGGAAACTTATATAAGGAAAGATTTTACAGGCTCGAGAAAAAATGAATGTCTAGCTTCGCCAGATACATCTAAATCTGAAGATCGTCCAACGACAGTTCATCTGTATTCAACAGCTTCAGTTTCTGCAACCAAGGGGCAAAATCAAATGCATAAAAACCAATCCAATTTTTTCTTTTGCTGCATGGACTAGAGCAAACTTGAATACAATAAAATTACAAAATGAATTTTACAGAGTTGCTGTTGCATTTATCATATGCCTTCCTTTGTTCCCTCATTTATTCATATATTTTATACAATTATCGTCAATTCCTCATGCATGAATGTCTAATATCTGTATATTTGTTTCAGAATGCATACAACCTATAGTCTCCGAAGTTGAGACACTAGTTGTGTGTATATTCAGCTTTTGCTCTAGTAATATGTAAATCAAACACAGACTAAACAGACAAAAAAGACCGCACTATTTTTAGCATATTTTTGAGCTGTTGTATTTTGGTAATTTATTTGCACAACATGGTGGATAGGATAATAAAGCCAGGTATTGACTTACTGTAATGAACTGTGGAGGATCATCAAGACTAGATGAACCTAGGACAATTTCCCGCTTCAAATTTGTGGTTAACTTGTGACAAACCCGCAACTGAGAGGAAAAAATAGTGTAAGAATAATTAGTGTGTGTGTGTGTGTGTGTGTGTGTATAGAGAGAGAGAGAGAGAGAGAGAGATTGTCATATACCTCAGATCGTGTTGCCCCACCAACAATGAATACAAATATACGTTTACCCATCTGCTTGAAATCACTAGATGCGTGCCTCAAAATGGAATCACTGCAGAAAAGCATTACTAACTGAGATACTGGAAACGATGAACTGGTGTTGTGTGGCCTGTGGGTATCCAGCACTGATTCTTTTTTTTTTTTGGGGGGGGGGGTGGGGGTGGGGGTTGGGTGGGGGATGGGGTGGCCTTGAGGGGGAAGGAGGAAAATAAAAAAGGAAAAAAAAAAAAAATCTGAATATGTGGTTCTTAGCCCTTACAGATACCAAACCAGTTTGTCCAATTTATTTGACTGTAATAACAAATAGAGAAAGGAAAGAGATCACCAATATGACCAGTGTTCGCATAGATTTTATTTGATTTGGGTTAGATATTTTGGTCTAGTTGACTAGTTCTCCAATTTATTCCTTTAAAATCTTCCATCAAACAAGAGTGAACCAATTATACTTGACTGATCTCAAACCAAAGCAACCAAAAGACCAATGTAACATAGCTGATTTATTTGGTTAATAGTTTCAGGCCAATCCTGAACAAAGTACTACTAAAGGACAGCAATTACTTCTTATTAGATAAAATGTGTTTCCTTTGCAATTTTATCCCCAAAAAGGGCATAGATAGGAGGCACAAGATATTTAAAAGGTTAATAACAACAAAATACACTTATCAAACCATACGCTTATCAAAATACGCGCGCGCATCCCAGAAGAGGGGTTCTTTTTTGTACGATGTTTCATCTTTTACAGACATGAGCATTTAGGGTGTGCAGTGACAGTTATATTAGCTGTTTAGAGATTTTGGTAGTGGTGGTGGTACCGCAGCTTGGTTAGTTGAAGAGAGCGGTGGTGTGCCACTGGGTGATCTTTCCAAAACAACCAAAAACTTCAGCTGATTCCACCAATTTGGAGAAAACGTAATATTGAAACCAGCCTTTGAAAGTGGCAACATTTTTTTGGTGGTGGGGCGGGAATCTGAGCAAGTGAACTGGCATTAGGAGAAAGCCATATACGTACCTTGAATAACCATCATCGGAGTTTCGAGGACGGGCCCATGTTGCTGGCCGTCTTGATCTCATCGAATGTGGAGCTGGAACTTGACCTGTCATTAGAGGTGCTGATTGAGATGTTCCATGGAAAGTAGGACTGGGGTCATTCATACACGGGTAATCATCCTTCGGCAATTCAGCTTTGCTAAGCTTTTCAATGAGCTCCTGCATGAAAACAATTGGCACAGTATCCCACTAATTTAGGCCAGGGGTGAGTTCAAGTACATCTAAAAGAGGCTTCTTTGCTCCATAGATAATAAACAAAGGAATTCGTTACAAAATTATCAAAGCACATGCAACATGTTGAATTGTTAAGGCTATTTGATCTAAAAGCTTAAGCTAATAGATGGGCCAATTTTATATCATTTATTATATTATATCTTTAACACGCCCCCTCATAGGTAGGTATGATCTTTTTTTCTCATCAAAGCCTAACATTTGCACATTTCATTTGATTGGGTGCCACGGAAATTTGAACCCAAGACCTTTGCCTACTCAGATACCAACTTATAATTAGGAAAAAATTTTAATTGTATTGATCTGTGAATAATCTTATATACAAGACAACCAATGAGATGTATGCATTCTAGTCCCCAACTTTCTAACTTATGTAATTTAGTACAATAAGTTACCCAACTCAACAAAATCACAACTTCAACTAGTAAGCTATAGAACCCAGGTCAGGATGAGGGGGGGAAATATAAAAAGGATTCAGACCAGTATGGTAAAAGTAGAACTACGGTGCTGATACTTGAGAAGGCACCACTTCATGGACATTACATGTATGCGCATATAACAGGACGGAAGGTAATGGCACAGATGGATAAAACTTTGTACTTAATAGGATTTCAGCCAATATCTGAAGCTAAACATGAACCAAGAAAATGGCAATTATGTCAATCGATGTGATCTACATGTTGCGTTCAACATAAGAAATCATCTCTCTCTCTCTCTCTCTCTCTCTCTCTCTCTCTCTCACTCACTCACACACACACAAACAATACTCAAACCCCTCAACGAGTCGGTTTCCCAACCCCGTTGTGGGAGCGTGTGTTTTTTATTTTTATTTTTACTTTTAAGTTGGAGGGGTACACGCAAGGAGAACTGGATGGCTCATCCGTATGTCAGATTTCAATTCCTTCATGTAGACATCTCCCTAGTTTCTACTAAATACGAGGGACTTGGTAAAATTAGCACAAGCGTTTGATGGCAATCTGACCTCAAATCGAGTCAAGAAAAGTTCCACAAAGGAGAATTCATTCGAATTCACAACCCCGTGTCTCATGTACTTTTTGTGACGTGTCAAATACCGTGGTTGACACCTCACAGACCCATTACATCAAATAACAAATTTTCACTTTTCAACAAAATTAACTAACCAAATTAAGCCATGTGTCTCAAAATTCAAAATTTTTGATTTATTATTCGTTTCCAAGCGGACTCACAGACATGACTTCACCTGTCTGATTGAGTGGACACATTCACGTGCATTTAACAGTTTAATGTGTAGGATACCTCTATAATAGGGTAAAAGCGAGATAGTTGCCAAGTCACTTCTTCACCAGGACGGTCTTTTCTAGCAGCATGCTTCTTCTGCAATTCCAAAGACAAAAACCTAATATTTCTGTTAAAAGGATTGATCAAAATAAAAATTGGTTTAAGCAGCCTGTCAATACCTTGTGAACATCAAACTTCAGAGAGAATGGTATAATTGAGCCTTTTTTGGTTTCAGATGAGGCTTCCAGCAATCTCATATTGTATACAGCATTTGTATCCTCCTGTGATAATCTTGCCAACTTCAAGGAAATTTAAGACATGTCAGGATGTCAATTATACAATCGTAGAAACTGAAGATAATAGGAAGAGAATGACTTCTTAGGTGAACACACATTTTGCAGACCTAAGTAAGAATTCACTCATGCAATCCTAGTAAAACATGATATAAGAGTGTCAAGTGTCAGGGTGAGGCATATAAAATTTACATGGTTTGACCTTATAGTAAGAGACCTTGAGTGACTTGAATCTCTCAAAAGGCCGTTCTACATCGAACAGAGATTTACACATCAAAATCCATCTCTTGAGAGATTCAAATTCAATGATACCCGAGCTAGAGCAGCTAAATGGATTATTGGGTTGCAATTATGGTCCTGGGCAGGCAAAGAACAGCACTAACCTCCATTAGTTTTGCAATTTTTCCATCCTCAAACTTTTCAGGGTAAACAGCTGCATAGATCATCAATAAACGCAGTTTATTTTCCTGTGAAATATCCTGCAAAAGTGGGAATTGCATTTTAACTTACATTCTGTAGTCAATATGCCAGAGATACTTTCACACAAATATACCACACTAACCTCTTTTGTTCTCAGAAAGTTGATAAGATCTTTAGTTCCTGCATCTCCAAAAACAAGGTCCTGCTCAATTTGGCCAAGTTCTTTAAGTCCTGTTTCCCGGATAATTTTGTTAATCTTTGCAGCAATCTGAACCAGTAAAGTATAGTTAGCAAAACTCAAATTCTGAAATGATTATATCACTGGAACTATATTGTTGTTCAGAAATCAATAGCTGCTTAATGAAATTGAGGACATGCAACTTTTTGTAAAATAGACTCAGCCAGTATTATGAGCATCAGCAAGATCCTTAACTATGAATTATGCAAAATGGAAATTCAACATATATTTTCTTTTGCAACTGCTATGAATGACATCATCTTATCATTGAAACTCAAAACTGCTGTGGAGGTAGCTTGTGTGAGCAAGCAAGGGTTGTCAGCACAAGCATGGTAAGATACAAATCAGGATCCTTTTCAAATGGAAAAACTATTAATATGATCATCGGTTAATTTTTGTAAGCAATCCATTGCATATCATAGTGGCAAAAGAAACCTTGCGTATTAAGTTCTTGAGATACTTAGCATCCACCAGCAAGCTTTTCTTTCCCCTTCTCAAACACAAGATCAGCAAGCTTGAATGTAAGATGCTCTAGTTGCTGCAATCATATGCAACTACAGAAACTGTAGTTAGAAATACAAGAGACTTACATCAACATGGAGAGAGAGTTTCTCAATTTGTTCACTATATTGAGGCAAAGCTTGAACCATCTTTTGCAGGTCCCGAGTGGACAAATTACCAGCATCTCTACATAGAAATTAAATGTCCAGTGAGAAAAACAGTGGCCAAAAAGCACAGATCCAGAGCAGAAGCAAATTCAAGCCAGTGTACTGCATAAAATTCCTGAAGCTACAAATCTGAATGTGTAACTTGATAGATAATCAATACAAGAAAAGTGAAGTTATTTAAGTAATGTCCATTAAATCAATTTAGCATGCACTATTGACATTAGTGCAAAAAAACTCCCATTAACTGAGTTGAAGACAAAATATTGTCTCTCTCAAAGCTAACAGTAACAAGTTTTAATATGACCATCTCATAGCAAGAAGGAATGCATAAATCTAGCTTCTGAAACCAGGTCCTTGACAGATTCCAAGAACGAAAAATTCACAGTATAAGGAAAGATATTTCACAATGCATAACCCAAGCCAACCTCAAACCGTGAATATGTGCAGCTTTGTTTTTTGACGCGAAGTTAGTCGTCTTGTCGTACAAACGGTCACCAGCCTGATAAACAAACATTGACCAAAGAAACTTCAGCACTCTCAATAATCTGAAAGGGAAAAAAGAAACTTTTCCATTATACATACATCAGCTATATGAGCATGACGAAGCTCAAGCCAGACTGGGTCGTGATCCTCCAAAAGGACCTCTTTCTTCTCAGGAAGATCACCGGTTTTGCTTGGGACCTAAGCAGTACAATCACTTGACATGAATTGACAGAGAAATACACGGACAGTCTAGCACCAACAAAACATCACAGTGGAGGCTCACCTCATGCACATACTTATTGCCTTCCATATTAAGTAAATCATGGCACATAGCATCATATGTCCATTCATGTATGACCGGAGCAATCTGCATATGCAAACAAATATGTAAGTCACGATAATCAAAAATAAAATTTTGGATTTCATGACCCCATGCTAACCAACAAATATGAAAGCTAATGACCTGGTCTATAGATCTATCCAGGATGAGCAACTCGCATGTCTCTGATTGTGGTAAGTTCGGGAGGCTGGCTTTGTATTTCATGAGACAATTCCAAACGCCAGCAGCCAGTTTTGTAGGAATTAGATCTCGGAATGTTGTCATTGTGGTAGGATCAATGGATTTGGCCTTACGGTAGCGTACTAATGGAAACTCCTGTTAAGAGGACAACGTTATACGAGGACTGTAGAATGTAAAATACACCTTGGGTCATTGCCAACAGTTAAGCAACAACATACCCGCAATGATGCAAAGACTGTAGCTATGCGGGTTGCCATCAAATTCAAACATGCATCGCCTCTACTATAAGTTTCTTCCTCTCCAAAGAGTTCCTCAAGCGCTTTCTCATTATCAGTGATGAATCCCTACGGTTATGGTCAGATTACATGTAACAACAATCTTCTCGAAATTATTTGCAAATTTGGAACTATGCAAAGGAAAGGAACTATGCAAAGGAAAAGGGTTATTGCTATCACATATGAAATAAAAATAGGTACAGGTTTAAAAAGACCCCCCCCCCCCAACCCCAAAACACCCCAGCCCCACCCAAAAAAAAAAGAAAACTTTTCCGGGCTTTGAAGAAGCAATAATATTCTGATAAAGCAATAAAGGGATCCCTCAGTAATTTAGTGAGCACTCTCGAAGTCAGCTGTGGTTTCAATAGCAAACCAGAGCAATTAAATCAAGGGTAAAAAAACTCTATGTTTAATTTCACTTCCGCTTATTCACATTTATCTAGAATCCAAATTAAAACAACCTCTGCAAAATAATGTACCTGGCTATCTATGGGAAAATACTCCAAGTTCATCTGTAGATTTGAGAACTAAAATTAGAACGAACCGAAATCTGGGACAATTAAATAAAGCTGGGTTAATTCAGAAAAGATATTCCGATCATAACCTCTCTAAGGGCACCGATGCGAGACAGTACACTTCTATCTTTCTTTATCTGATTCACCATTTCACGGGCAACAGGTGAACTAAAGAAGACAAATGCCCTGATAACAGAAAGGGGGAAAAAAGGCGGGGGTGTGAATTAAATCAGACCTAAAATCATTTCCCTGTTTATATCAACAATTTTTGCAAACAAACAAGGGACAAAAAGATAGGCATACTTTCTGTATAGCGGCGACTTTCCAGCCATATCAGAAAGGAACATCACAATGCTGCAGGAAAAAAAAAGATTGATATGGAAGAGAAAAGGATGTCATAGCTGATCTGAAAGAAAAAAAATCTTCCGGCATTCTTATAACACTGACATTTGAGTTATACTTATCAGATGCCTGTATCAAAATTCAAAGTTCCGCTAGTCGTTAAGTAAGATTAATCTTTTCAGCTTTCTCAAATTAGTTAAGTCTTTTGACATATATAGAAATGCCTTTACATGTATCAACTTCAACTTTCTTTCAAGAAAAGTAGATTCCAGGAGATTTTAATGCTAAGAACATGCAGTCTGCTGCAAAACAGTGGTAGTTATTTGTCTCTTTCTTTAATCAAACCCAAAATATTGCCAACGTGAGCTGTTAAAATAGAAAGATTAGAAAGAAATTACTTCTCTTTAGTTGGCTGGAAGAAGTATACAGCATCCATGCTTGGCAGCGGCTGCCTTCGCTTGTATATGTCTTCCACCACTGCAGGCAAGACATGACATGATAGCTTCTCAGTCTTAAAACTAAATAAAAATATTCAAAAACTGCACAGTAAGTGAAAGGTGGGACATAACACGAGCCATTAAGATCAGTGGTAGACAATGTCCTCATTTGCATCTATTCTATAGGTGTCAATGTGAACCGGTTCATACTTTTGAAGACAATTTATTAAAGGGGGTAGAGGGCATTGTTTGAAAGGAAATCCTTTGAGGACAAACAAGTGAAATAAAATACACACCCCACTGTGCAAACAATGGAAGCAAACCGCAGAACTGAAAACTACATAATGCATTCACAAATTGTCCATAATTTAGAGATGTAGAAAAGCTTTCTGCAAGGCCACATTCTTAATATGAGCTTAATTTTTCAGTAAATGTTCAGGGAGAGAGATGGTGGATCAGTAAAGCAGGGATACATAGATACTGATAATAAGGAACGGAGAATATCACTTCTGCCGACAGCTATGTGTCACTAAAGAAAATTAATAGCTTGAGCAAAGGCAATAAACCCCAAGAGATCATTGAACGTTTAACCCACAGCAACTCTGGTAAGTGGTGCCATTTAAACCTAGAAGATCGCTTCTTCCAACTATAGGTGTTCAGAATGACAAAGACCCGGTCCTTCCTTTTTTTTTTTATTTTATTTTGGTTGGGGGTGCGGACTTGTTTTATCTGTAATAAATTTGACATCATTATACCATTGTCATATCTTGGCCAGACCTAAAATGAAAAAGACGAAGGAATTAGCTCCCAAAAATTATACCATACACAATTCAGGATTTTGAAAAATTTATTGCATATTATTTAGGAGCTACAGGCAATCATAGAAACATTACAAGACGGACTTATTATGGCAGTTGCAGCAGGTATAACCACAATACCACATAGAAGTAGGGCAACGGGAGAAAGGAGAAAGATATAGTATTTATTTTCCTTGAACTGGCCTTTTATATCTTACATGAAACTCCTTCGTCAGTGATATCTGACATCTTGCATGCGTTAGAGACTATTTTAAGGGTCACCTTGTCCATGATGAGTACCTACATGTAAAAATGTTAAAACATTTATCAGCAAAGGAACAACTAGCAAGTCGGATAGGCATATAAAAGTAAATAACTGAAATCATATTGGGCTTCTGAAATGTCCAATACGCGTGTTTGCTGATCATTTTTTCTTGTCAACTGCGCAATTTGCATGTTGAAGTGCATATTCATGTAGCCTGGACTAGAACTCAATATGCCCGGAAGATAACTTGACACCAGAAGGGAATTGTATGGTTCGCAAAAATTAGTCTCTAGTAGTAATAAGTATTAAGCACAGGATAATTAACCCAGATTAGAAAAACGGTTGCAAAGATAGCTTCTGTATCAAGGCAAAGATCTCTTTCCGCCCCAGGGGTAATTGACAAACCACAGATAGGAACCTTAATAGTTTTCTATTAAGAATGCACTGGTATCACCTCTTATTTGCAACCTGATTTGCTATTATTTTACTTAATGACTGCTTCCCGAAGCAAATTGTTTAGTTTCTTGCAAAAACATGAAGAACCTCTCTCTCATTTTATATCCTCCATAAATAAACAAAAACTATGCAGGGCTAACATTTAACGACATACATACATATATATATATATATATATATAGAGGCAACACATGACTATGAGAATAGCAGAATAATTTTTTATTAAAGCAAAAAGTACGGCACTGATGCTCAAGTTATCTGATTTTTGGCATGTTTTTAACTTAGCCTTGTTTTTAGGCAGGGATAAGCTATAGAACTCTTAACCAAAATGCTAACACCCCAATCTCCAAATACCAAAAGATATACATATGGAAGAAGCTTATACCTTCCAACTTGACTTTGAATCCCCTGTTTTGGTCGATCGCAGCATCTCATGTAATATTCCTGCAAAATGCATAAAGAGTAAATGGCAAAAGGTTATCGATTTGCGAAGGCCCATAAACTCAAGGTAAATAATAGAAACACTAAAAGAGTAAGACCTCCAATATATAAATTTTATCATTTCAGAGTAAATTAGATCACAAATTGTCACAAATGCCAGAACAACTTAGCAACAGTCGCAGATCATTAATTGCAAAGTACTTCTACACCACTGCACTTAAACTTCAAGATATAGAATAATTTTACGTGAATAGTACAATCTATTTCAAATGACAACTAAAGAGATTCATCCAAATTGAAACCTTTGCCAATATTTTCAGGGTTACCCATATGTTCTTTTCCGATATATATCTCAGTTGGTGAAACTGTATTCCATAGAAATCTTTCAATCAGAAGATGTATTCTTTAGCAATTTTTGGTGGTTCAGACAGTTTCCTCCTAGAGCACCCAAAAAGTGCAATGATGGTATTTCTTATTCACTTAATGATATTTTATGCACAACCTATCTACGAACTTCCTGGTGATTTTTTTTTTTTTAATAGGGAATTAAATACTATCTTACATTTATTTCCATTGGAATAGGACCAAATTGATTATGTTCCTAATATAGTTAAAAAAGGTAAGGAAAAAAATGTGTTAAGAAGGAAAACAACTATAAGAAACAAGTCTTACTAAGATCTTAGAGATTATAAATGTAAAAAAGAAAATGCAAATGCCAGCCAAATTTTGCACTTACGGAGGAGAGATTCGAGACTCACTTGTGAATCAAGCTATGTGGCACGCAAACACCTACTTTATTGGATTGTTAATAACAAAGAACCAGTAATGAAGTCCTCTTCTTAATCTATTATCATACTAATCACCAAACCAGCCCCACACATTTGCAACAACACTATTGTAGATATTTGAAAAACCTTTACCTCCTAAGTTGGAACTATGTTTTGCACCATCAGATAACTACCCTGTGCTTTAGAATGTCCATACTAAATTTGTCCATTGCCTATGCATAACACCCTCAAACACCATAATCTTTGGAATAAAAGCGAGATCATGTAGGAAGATTAACATATCTCAGTCATATCACAGGCAAATTCCACAAGCAAAAGTGGCTATGCTAATAAGCTGAATGATAAACTCCAAACAACTAGCCAAATAACCCAAATAAAATGCATAATAATTCCCGACTTTATTTCACTAAATTAACCATTCGATTACAAAGGACGTTAAAGATCCCAGTCAATTCAATTACACATACAGAGCTAAACTGAACCACAGAAATGCTCAATTAAGACTCACTGTCACGGGTAACTTGGCGGAAGTTCTTGTAGTCGCCCCCCAGAGACGACGTGTCCGAATCAGACATGGACATGATTTTGCGAATTCCGCAATTGTCCTTTTTGCGCAAACTGATATCGATCAACGAGCTCCTTCAATTTTTTGCTGATCAAAATTTCTGAATTTCTGATTGTTATAGAGAGATTAAATTAAAAATAACAAAATTGAGAAATCTTTCAAAATGTGAGAATATATCCGGATTTCGTGCGGGTTGACCATTCACGCCTAATTGTTGAATTTTCTGAAAGAACAACGCGGAGGATCTAACCGGGTCGGACGCGTACGGTTAGACGCCATCGGTTAGACGCCATGGTTTAAAGGGGAAATTCCTCCCTTAAAAAAAAGAAAAAAATGTCTTCAAAATGTGCCATTTTAACACGCTATTTTTAGAAGTGTTTATATTTCAAATAAGAATAATTCTAGTTAGATAAAACAAATAGACAAAAAAATGACAAAATTAATAAGTATTTTATGTGATTAGTATTGATGTAAAAGTGAAAAAAATTCTAGTATTTTAAGAGTACTGGACTCAGTAATTCTGACTAATGAGAATTCACATGTAGATTTAAGGACCCAAATTTGTTATTTAATTTGGGTATTGAATCTCACGTGTGAATTCTTGATTAGTCAAGAACACTGAGTGCTCAGTACTCCTAGAGTACCAGAATTTTTTCTGTAAAAGTGATATGATGTATTGAAAAAAATTGTGTCATGTGTCATTTTTTTTAAGTATAATTATAATTCGCATCATAGCATTACAAATGCAAATAAATATATATCTTTCTAAAACACATCGCACATGAATCAACAATACAAACCCTCAAATTCCTATACAGAAGACTACAAACTATATATAAAATATAGATAAAACCCCACATGAGTAGAATCGAACCTGAGACCTCTACGTCTGATGTATCAGTTTTGTTAGAATTTTTATATGTGTTTTTGTTTAAATAATACAACTCTTCAAATAAATACCAAAAATGTTCCATTTTTAGGGGTAGGAAAATACAATCGTGTTAAGTGCATTTTATGTTAAATTTTGTGTCCACGTAACATTGCCATCTTTAGTCTATCTGACCTACTCCATTACCTAGAGGTGTGTAAGGCGTTAGGTTTGAGCGGTTTTTCATCAAATCTCAAACCAAACCATTAAAAGCAGTTTGAAATTTTATCAAATCAAACTCAACCATTTGATTTCCTAAATTAAATCAAACCAAACCATATTTTTGCGGTTTGGTGTGGAACCACGGTTTGCCAAATGAAAAATTAATATGTTCCAAATGAATTAAGAAATAACTATTTGTCTAGGATTTTTTAATTATAGTATAAAGATTAAATGCCATAATATTATGTGGTCTTGTACAATAAAACAAAATATGAATTGCCAAAAAGTATACCTTATATCACTTTACTCTTAATCATAAATGCATATATAATGTTGGTAAGAAATTAGTAAAAGTGACATGTAAATTTACGATAAAAAAGAAAAAAAGATGATACTATTACAAGAAAATAGGATGGTAATTAAAAAATAAAATATTGCAAAAAAAATCAATTAAATCATTCATTCTTTCTTTGTACTTGTAATAAACATCGTCGTTCAATCCGTCACATACAAATTGATGAAACATAAAATTGATGGGTGTAATATGAAGGTGAGAAAAATTAAATTTGGAACCTTGTGAGAGAGAGTAACGAATAGAAGAAGCGTGATTGATTGGCTCAATGGAGAAATGAAATGTGCTTATGTTCAACTAGGTTTATTAATTGAATAGGTGGTCATGGACTAAAGAGTAAAGACAAGTTATGTCATTAATTTTCAGCCCTACCGCTATCCATATTCCGTCCCAAATTAGAAACATCAAGGTCGCGCCTCAATGCTCAATTCACGCCTCCTTCAAAAGAGGTTCTACACAACCAATTTTACAGCCACATCATCTCCCTGAGTGAAGGCGAAAGGCGGGATTTTAGGGTTCTTTTTTGGCTTGTTTGTGTTTTAACAATATGTATCTTGAAATAGCATGTGATTGGTATGAGAAAAATACTTTAATTCAACTAATAAATCTCACATCATTTCTTGTAATACCCGCCAAATGCTTGACGGTAGATTATAACTGCATCACACATGATTGTTACAATTAATGATTTGCAATGAAAATATATTTTTCTCTTGATAAAGTTCCGTAGTACATATGTAACTAATGTTTAAATATAGAAATTTACTTTAAAAAATAAATTAGTATTTATTTTCATGGTACATTGAATTAAATATGACATACATGGTTTTATCGATTATTATTTAAAAATGCTTTAAAGTCCTTTTTGTATATATGTTTTTTAAAAGTAAACGAAGCTCTTAAAATTGACCTTTTCCTATTTGTGTTTTGTGCGTGACATAATGTAAAGTTAAATTTGGAAGTACTGAAACTTTGAAATTGACATTTCCTTCCGATTAATGAATCATTTTTATGTTCAATATGACATTATGCGGTTGATTTAGGTGTACTAACATCCTTGTTGTGTTCATTAACTTTCTTTCATATACTTTTAAAAATACTAGTGATGGTACGTTTATAATATTTTATTTTTTAAAACATAAACCAATTTTTTTAGTTTTGTTATTCTTGGATGCAAAGTAAATGTATACGTAATAATTAAGATATACGTTTCTTAACAAATATAGTTAAAAGGAATACTATCGTAAGACTTAACATGCATTCCCTCAACAATTTGCTCCCGTTTAATTTCTCCTATGTACACCCTCAATATATGTAAATTCAACAAAATCATAAGGCAAGACGGTTTCTGTTTGAACTGCCAACTAAGAAAAATATATAAATATGCGAAACAACACTCCTAAACACAGGAAATGGCATTACCTTTGCCATCAATTAAAACTCAAAACAAGCACATTTGGAAAACAATTACACAAATACATAGAACACGAGCAAAGAGACCCTACTTGTGGTCATTTGGTTAGATATAAAGAAAAATTTAACTAAATTTAGACCTACACATCACTCATCAATACAGGCACTCTGATTCTACTTTATCTAGAAATAATGAGGTCAAGGACAGAGTTTTAGATTTCAGCAGCGTTACATGTCAAGAATGGAATGCACCCGCCATTGTCAAGGCTGAGGAATGACATAAGACATTATTAATATGATTAATATAGCACCCTAATCGGAAAACATACATCATTAATCCAACCAAACGTTAAGACTTCAGAAAGCAATCGTGATTTCACAACAGGAAAACAAAATTAGCCACAAAGCAAAATAACGAAGTGAATGAAATCAAAAATGTATTCAAAAATGTATCTGTTGAATAAAAGATGTATTCAATACCTACCAAAAAACATCGAGGGATCATTTTATTTACTGGTGTAAGACTTAGTCACCATAAACTAACGAAATCAAAACTAAAAATGCTACAGCAGTAAAAGTTTTTATTCTATTTCATACTGCTTCCGTTCCAAAGACGGTCTTATTCCTTTTTCCATATAAATTAAGAAAAAATCATTTAATAATATTGAAAAAATAAATTTTATCATCATTCCCCAATTATACCCTTCTATTTATTAATTATTCCACTTTAATAATTTCATTTTTTTATAACCATACACATTAATAGAGGCATATAAGAGAACTCATATTTCAAGTTTCAACTACTTTTAAAAAAGAAACTGGACCATCTTCTTAGGATGGACGTCGTGGTAAATAGTAATTAACACATTGTTATTTCCAGCAGACGAAACCGTTTCCAGTCGGCTCAATTAATGAAATTGCACTCGAGATGGTAAAAACAGTAGTACTTCATAAATTCTTTAGACGGTGTATACAGTATACTCCAAAATAGAAGACCATAAATTAATCCAAAAGGCCAGTTTTCCAAGGATACTCCATATGCTATCAGCTGCTGCCACTAATGGTCTATCATTCTCCAAGAAACAAACAAATGTGCTTTGTAGCGCGAGAGGGTCGCAGGGTCACACCGCCACTATGCCAGTTGGGACTGTTATTGTTCCACCCACATGTGGGTGGAGGGGCTGTTATTCGCCCCACCACATGTGGGGGGTAAATAACAACTCCACGCTGGCAAAGTAGCGGTGTAACCCCGCGACCCTCTCGCGGGTGAACATTTTGGGTGCTTTGTATGCATATCAAAAGAGATGACCAATCTGTAAACCTTGAAATGCAAACAAAAGAACGAAGAGTTCCATATAACTGAGATGCCAACAGAAAGTAAAAGAACCAATACAGCACATGGGAAGTTGCATACCATGTGACAATCAAGAAAATGACATTAATTATAAGCAAATTTTACCCATAAGTAATAACAGCCTAAAAATGTTCAAATGAAATTTAAACACCAGCTACATCATAGGAATAAAAGGAAAATTCAACTTCAAAACTGTATAATACACACCCACATATTAATCATTAAAACAAACGCGGATAAGGTGCTATGAATGTTCTTTATTAAATCACAAGTGACCAAGTGGACCCCCATTTAAATTATTATCAACTAAAAGTAATAAATGTCAACCTAAACATAAAATGGTAAATAAATGGGATTTCTACTCTGATCATAAAAATGAAACAATGCCAAACAGAATGCAAGGCAGAAGGGGTCTCACGGTTACAAAAGATACACAAAAGGGTTACGAATAATTAAATTGCATTTATTCACAAGGTAATAGAGCACCAAAAATGAAGCTAGGATTTTTTTTTTTTTTTTTTTGGTGGGGGGGGGGG
>CAVNYN010239962.1:0-20618 GCA_963692815.1 Nyctanthes arbor-tristis | reverse complement strand
CCGTCTCAACAAAAGGGTACGAATAATTAAATTGCATTTATTCACAAGATAAGTAAATAGAGCACCGAAAATGAAGCTAGAATTTTTTTTTTTTTTGCCCCTTTTTTACTTCTTTTGGATCTCAATTCAACAGGTACTCTTCTTCTTTGAAATATAGTAACGAAGATACCATTTCACAGACTTCTTCAAACCTGTTTCCAAATCAGTTGTTGGCTTGTACCTGAGCTCTTTTGCCGCCAAAGTTATGTTTGCGTGTGTAAACAAAACATCGCCATTCCTTGGCATTGGCAATACCTTTTTCTTTGCCTTCACCTTCAATAACTTTTCCAAGA
The DNA here is from genome assembly GCA_963692815.1 of Nyctanthes arbor-tristis. Lineage (NCBI taxonomy): Eukaryota > Viridiplantae > Streptophyta > Magnoliopsida > Lamiales > Oleaceae > Nyctanthes > Nyctanthes arbor-tristis. The sequence continues at coordinate 20,286 of CAVNYN010239962.1, read as the reverse complement.
TGCTAACAAGCTTTGCCACTGGCACAGGACTCGTGTTCCCCAAATTATAAATCCTAAATTGCGCCGCACCTTTCTTCTTCCCACCATTCCCAGTACTCTTCTTGGCAGTATCCAAAGCTGCCAAACAACCCTTCACAACATCATCAATGTAGGTAAAATCGCGTGCCACAGTTGCACCATCAGCCCCTTCAAAGATCTTAATCTCTTTCCCCCTTAGTATATCCTTGGTAAAGAAAAAGTAAGCCATGTCTGGCCTTCCCCATGGCCCATAAACTGTAAAGAACCGCAGCCCAGTAATTGAAAGCCCGTAAATATGGTTATAAGTATGTGCTATTTCTTCACCAGCCTTTTTGGTGGCTGCATATAAACTAGCGGGTTGGTCTGTTCTATCCTTCTCTGAAAAGGGTACCTTAGAATTCAGCCCGTAGACAGAGCTCGATGATGCCCATACTATACTGGGTTGAGAGGTTGCATTTTTACATGCTTCAAGTAAGGTAACAAAGCCATTGACATTACTGTGAATGTAAGAATTTGGGTTCTGCATTGCGTACCGGACTCCTGCCTGCGCTGCTAAATGCATCACGTGTGTAAAATGGACAACCTCGAAGAGCTTCCGAAGCAAAACTTCGTCGTTTATATCATCCTCGATGACATAGACGCCGGCACGATCAAGGATGCTTTTTCGGGCTTTTTTAAGCCCGATGTCATAGTAATTATTGAAATTATCAATCCCAACAACGCCATCTCCACGTCGTTTTAGAGCAATAGAGACATGTGTTCCCACAAAACCTGCAGCACCTGTGACTAGAACCGAGAAGCCCGTCTTGGTCCGCGGTCGAGCCAAGTTCCGGGCCTAGATCGGAAGAGCTCGCTCCAAGCGAAAACGGCTTGTATAACTGGTGGTTTGAAGGCTCCGGCGTTTGGCAGCAGTGCCAACATCAGGAGGGGAGAAGCAGAAGAAGAGCGAGATGAAGATAACAGAGAGAAAGGACCAAAGAGCAAGCCTTGGGTTGACACGCAAGCGGTGAAAGCTATATGCTGAAAACTTATCGGGCTTCAATTTTCCCGGCGAAGAGGGGATGATCGAGTCTAAATGGGATAACATGGGCTTCAACTGTGTCATTGAAATTCACTGGTTTAGGACCTTTTCTTCTTCAACCAGTGTAGTTATGTTCGTTGCACGTAAACTGCCTGTAATCATATTTAAAAGCTGTCAACATAAGTTTTTTAATTTATGCCATCTCTTGATATGATTTTTTGAACAAAATAATAATAATTTAAAAAAAAAAAGACGTGAAAATTGTGCCAATTGTCATTTACCACAATGCAAGTGCTTTAAATTAGAAGAAAAACAACAAAACTTAACAAAGAAATAACCAGAGTAGACAAATAAAAATGACCAAGTTTATATCCCTTAGCCAAGTCATGTGCCTATCCACCAACGAGAGGTATTATTAAGTTTACCAACACTAAGCATCCTTTTAGCTAAAAGGCTATTAAAAGATGTGCTCCTATGGGCCCTTGAAGGAATTATATTGCTAGCAAATCTTTTAATATCTTAGAGAGTAATAGGCTGAGCTAGAAGGGAATTAAGGTAAATGGAATCTCACACCATAGCTAATGAAATAATCTAACCAACTCCTCAGCACTCACAGCTTGTGACAATGCAAAAAAAAAAGAACTTTCTTTTGCAGTAATTATCCTAGGATTGCAAATGATACATGGATCCATTAATAAAGCAAATTTCAATAAGTTTGACAAATTTGAACATGAAACTTAGATAGTAATACCTCGACTTATCTACAGTTGAGCAAAAAAAGACCCTCCTTCGCCTCTTAAGGATTCATGAATAAATACCTCCTCTTCATTTGCTTTGTTAGCACAAATTTCAATTGCTTCTTTCTCACTTTTACCAATAACACCATCAGCCTCTATGAGAGTAAGCTAGTTGAAGAGTAAGCCTTGACTCAACTAAATACTACTTCTCTAGATTTAGATGCTACGGTTAAAGTTGCGTCGCTGAGAATATGTAAGCTTTCACTCAACCAAATACTACTTCTCTAGATTCAGATGCTACGGTTGAAGTTGCATCGCTGAGAAAATCCAACAAGCATAGAGATTTTAGTTAAGTCCATAAAGCACAGAGAATATTTGATGTAATTAGATGCATAATAAAGTAGATTCTCCTGGTTTTTATTTAGGAGAAAAACATCTTTTTAAAAAAAAACTTAATAAGGAATCGCATCATGGGCCAACTTAACATACAAAACAGGGTAAGAACCAAGCAATCTTCGCAAAGATCATGTAATAGAAAACAAGTGCATGGATGGCTAGGTAGCAAAGATTGCAGTTTAAGGATTACAAGCTTTAGGTACTTTCATGAAATGCAAAATGATCATCAGTCTCTTTCTAGCAATTAGCACTTATTTTGACAAAAAAATTTCCCCCCTGCTCATTTTTTACATACCACAAACCACAACTCTTCATATAACGCAAAGATCATATATAATCAATTAGCATTTGGTGAAGATGAATGTGAACAATGTCAACAAACTTAGCAGTTACATCTTTTAGCACCTTGCTATAAAGTGAAGTCGTCTTTAGAAAATATATGTGCACCTAAACATGTAATTCAAAGTTTTACTCGACAACTGTGTTACTCGATGCATAATGATGCATAACACTTTTTATCTGATCTGACCACTAATTCTCTCCCACATATTGCCCCAACTTATTATAAATGAAATTAAGTGTCATCCATCTCTTTGCAACTTCCTTCAAAACCAGATATCAAAAACAGACATTCATGCCTGAAGTGACTAAAATATTGTAATTAAATGGGACCCTTTACAAGAAACTCAAAATAAGTTAAACAAAATCAAACAATATTTCTTAATATACTTATAGTTTGTAGAACCTTGCAGAGATCATTTGATGAGTAATGAGATGTTTTCAATCACAAGCAAGAGAAAATGAGAACATTTTGATGAACAAAGGTGCAAGAACATTAATCATGTAGAGAACTCCTACTTCTACAGAAATGCAACTAAGAAGTGGTCTCCACCGCTATGAATGTTTTCATGAAAAATCTAAACGTCCGGCACAGCTAACATATAATCCAGATTATTTATATGCATTGGGTTCCGATCTTATCCATATGCATACATTGAGGCTACCATTATTTGAGGTGGTTGCGTATCTCATAGTCACAAGTAGCAAAAAGTGCAGTAGATGCAAATATACTTCTGGTAGATTCTAGATAACTTCTGAATGAGAAGAAAAATACAAAGCTTCTTCATATAAGAGCATTTTGTTCATACTATTCATCCAGGTTTCTACTATCTTGGACGGCGTAGGACAATTCTTAAGGATTTCTACAATCTGAAAATTTAAAAGGGAAGAAAGAAAAAAGTATCATCCTATAGTTCCATTATCTCCTATAGTTCCATTATCCCAACATCAGTAATACCGCGGGCAAAATTCAATGTAGGGATCTCAAAATTCTTTCAATATGACAAAACAACCACGTAATGTTTTTGTAGTTTACATAGACATGTCTACAATGAAGAGCAGCCAAGTCAAAATTGATCTGAAAATTTCATATCCTAATTTAAGTAGAGCACTTTACTAAGATGTAGACTTCAGTTAACCTCAAAAGATAGCCTTAGCATCTGCTAGTAATAAACACAGCCTTATCTTAGCCACAAAGTTGACTCAATTATGTAATTGAACACTCACTGTCAAATTCAATTAAATAAGCAGTGACTGAAATTGAAACGTTTTCTTCGTCCATTTCTTATAGTATGAAAACTCTATGTTTTCTAATAAGAAAAATTCCATTAACATGAGCCTTCAATATACCACATTAGTTTTCCATTACACACACACAAGAGTTTCAAGAACGCAATTTTACAAAGAAATTAAAATTCTCATTTGTTGATAGACAATGTAAATTAAATAAAGCATTTAATCAATAAAAACCATATGTGCAAATTCAACTTAGATGTTTAATTATGAAAAACACTGGCCAAAAACATTTCTTTTGCATTCAAACATCAAAACTGTGATGACTGAAAAGCAAACAAACATATGTCTCACAAACATCAGTAGAAAATTAGAAAAGGATTTATTCTAGCAATGAATTATATTTGTGGGTTCTTAGTTTTAAGGGTTCATAAAATGAATAGGAAAAGAATGAACAGAGCAAACAAAATGGATATGCGGTATGGTACCATTGTATCTCGACAATACGACGGAATAAAGAAAGCAGCAAAAGACTTCAACAGAAAGGCATCCGACGAGACGAAAACTCCAAGAAAGCGGAGACAGAAATAGAGAACGATGGATGGTAAAAGAGATGCAGAGACGCCATTCAGAACTCAGAAGTTTCACAATTGAGGGGGAAAATGAAAAGTGAGAGTGAGAGAGAGAGAGAGAGAGAGAGACTGCCTTTTTTCACAAAGAACAGATTTTTCACTCACTGGTTTGCTGCAATTTTAAAAAGTAGGGAAGAAGAGGAATCGAGTTTGTAGGCGTTCTCTGGTTTTTTTTTTTTTTCCTTTTTTTTTTTTAGGGGGGTGGTGTTGGGGGAGAAGCAGTGGCCGGCGGTGGGCTGGCATCTTGTGGGAAAGCAAAAGGTACATTATTTTACATTAACCTAACAACCTAGGGAGTATTAAAAGAAAAAGGTAAATATTTAAACTTTTCATTTAATATATTTTGAGAAATTAAGAGCTTGTTTGATCCTCATTATTTACCTAATTTATAATTTTACTTACCATTGATTTGACTACTGCTCAATTACAACCACATATTTTACACATTTTTACATTTCCAATACACATTCTATCTCCCTTCATTATAAATTCCCTACATTTAGACAAATAATGAGAATTAAACAAGCTATAGAACTCCTTTTTTTTTTTTTTGGGTGGGAAGGATTGAGAAATTGTATTTTAAAAAAAAGGAGTTCTGGGGCCAAATAAGTTTTGAGGGGAAATTTTTTATTTCTCTTCAATATTTTTTATGGTTTCTATTTAAAATGGTTTTATAATTTTTATTTATATATGTCATTGATTTCTGATTCTTCTAATGTTCTACATCTATAAGCCTATCAAAAAAAAATTCTAATTTTATACTTGAAGTGGTGAGAAGACATTCACTTATATTTATTATTCTCTCATCTAAAACTCTGAATTTAAGGTTTTGGGGAAAGGGAGGATTATTTTGTATCTACGCTAGAAGGCCTAGGGGTGTGCAAACAAGTTTCGGTCCTGGGTTTTTGAAGGACCAAGACCAAACCAAACATCTTCAGATCCCAGTGTTGGGCTTGTAAATGGCAAGCCCAAACGGTTTTGGTCACTTTCCAAATTTAGGTAATGCTTTCGGTCTTTGCCGCGCTTGTAAAAGGATATTTTTCGAAGGCCTAGCAATATAAAAACACATATATACAAGAGAAATAGCACCCTAAATGAGAAACCGTCATGCAAATCAGTACCGATGCGTCTAAAACGGAAAAAAATAACTAAGACCTCGTTCTCTACAACTTATTTTTTCACTTCTACAAAACTCAACAATTTAAACTCACACCAACCACATATTTTCACTTTTTCACAATTTCCAATAATCTCTCCCCACTTTTCCACCACACATTTCAAACAACAATCCCTTTTTACCAAAAAAAGCTAAAATTTAAGCTATAAAGAACAAACCTAAAATAAAAATCTGCAAGAAAAAAGATCAAAATCAACATTTAAACCACAATAAAAACATTGAAATTGAACAAACGATTTTATTCCTACCGTTTCCCAGAAGTACTACTTACTTATATGCCTCACAAGACCAAGAAAGCTTCAAAGTTCAAATGGGAGCACTGGAATGGCGGAAAGCAGAACTCCCGTCGAATTGAAAGGCTGAAAGCTCCGGAGACTGGTCGAACCGTCGAATTGAAAAGCTGAAAGCAGAAATCGGGCCGCCTATGGAGTCTTCACTTATTCGGCTATCGTCCGGCGGCCGGAGCGAAGAGGAACGATGATTGGTAGGCACTTGGGAGTGCGGTTTCGGCCGTGTGTGCTGCTATATGTGTGAAGTAGAAACAGGAGGATTATTGAGGGACATTGAGACACTACTAGGTTATAGAAAATTAGAAGTAAAAATAATAACAACACAACGGGCCGGACCGGCTTTTCCAGTTTTTGAAGAAAACCCTGGACCGGCCGGTCCCTGGGTTTAAAAACCGTACCGGGTTTTTATACAAGCTTAGGACCGGGAGCGGCCTGATCGGTCAGGTTCTGGACTGGTTCAGCCGGTTCCCCCATTTTTGAACACACCTCTTATTAGAAGCACGCGTTTTGTTCTCCTTATATAAAATTGATAAATTTGAATTTTTTTTTGACCGAAATTTGAATTTTTATGAGGCGGCGGACCGATGTAGAATATCACACGATGATTTATGATATTTCTAATTATTTTTATCTATTTATTTATTTACTTATTCTTGAGACGGATATTTTTTTTTGACAGAAACTTGACAGAGAGATAATTGTACTATTAATATTCTTTTTACATTTTTTTTTGGGCATCAAAATTTACCACTTGAATTTTTTTCAATGTTTCAATTTCCTTGTATATTTGTTGGAGTCAATAGATTAATGGTCTTATTACTTCTACTCAAATTTAGCATAATTATGACAAAAATCACGGGGTTTAATTTATGGATCACGAGTATATGGTTATGATATGAGTAATAATTTGATATATATTATAATTTATAATATAGTAATAAGTAAAATTTGTCCGTGTTCATAATTAATTATGCATTCAATTTGGTTGATAAAAAAATTATGCATTCAATACAAATAACTAAAAACTAAGTAAAAAAATTAGCTTTAAAATGACATCCGTTTGGATTCAAAATAATTTCCAATTTACATAATATACAATTTTTTAAACCAAAAAATTTACATTTCTCGGCACTCGACGTTCACACGGGTGCATGTATGCTGCATGCCAATGGAATTTCAACTCGATTATTTGTGTATTGTTTCGACTTTGTGTTATTCTAAAATTAAAATAAAATTGAATTCTTTCCATAAAGTAATACGTTTTTTTCCCCTTCATATTTTTTGATGAATTAAAGTTTAGCTTTTATGATATGAGATTGTGCGGTAAATCTTGCTGGTATCTCGCGTGATTTGAGCTTAACAATAAAACGGCAAAACAAAAGCTGGTGCAAGTAAAATCTTTTAGTTGTAACAATAATAACCAGCTGGAGGACTTCAACAATAAGCAACTTTTACCTTTTCTTTTTTTTTTCCCCACCACAAAGTCGGCAAAATTAATTAAATTAATTGCTTGCTTAGTAATTATTATGGATTTCCTCAAAAATATGCAAACTACTGACCATCGTCGTTTATTATTATTCATTCAATCTTGCGCCAATGCTAAATTTTTGTTTTGCCTAGTGCAAAAAAATAAGTGATATATTATTATCTAAAAGTCATGGTTTCTTTCACATCCGGCGGCGTAGCACCGCCAGAAATCTCGGAGGAGAACAGGACTATCTAAATTTGCATATAGTGATTTTTCAATTAATTAATCTATTTACATGTAAGATTAACTCCTCTTTTTCTTTTTCTTTTTTTTTTTTTTTGGGGGGGGGTGCGGGTGTTCATTTTAAAAAAGAAGCTTGATGACTAATAATTTCGCCTACATTTCAAGCCTATTGCCTTGCACATAAATTGTTAGCTAAAAGTGATAGCACTCTTATAATAATTTTAGACAATCTTTATATATTTACGAAATAAATTTTTATATGACAAAGCAAAATTAGTCAATTTTTTTCATTGCAAACTTTTTTTATCCCCAGTGGTTTGAACTCAAAGTATTTGTATAACTTTACACGTTGCTGATCCCTTTTTAACAAAGAATAAATTTGTAAATGATAGAGATAGATTGAATTTTTCCCAGAAAAATATCTTCAAGATATCATCTTTGACACGTAAAATCTAAATGGATTCCAGTTTGATTGCTTGGAGGCTGAAGCTGATTTTTCTTATTCTAGAACTGAAAATTGTTTGTTTCCACCATCCCTTCCACAAAGGTTCATTGCATGAGAAAAGACTTTGCAATTACACCAAAAATACAAATTCTTTCAGATAAAATTCAAAACCGATTAATATTTCTGGAATGTTTTATTTCATATGTTCCTCATATAATATTAGACGCAATTATTATTATTATTATTATTATTTGTTGAAAGATGATATCTTATATTCAATAATCACATTCAATCGAAATGAGTACATCAGGAACAGATGAGGGAGGGTCCAAAGCCCACTCCACAGAAGCTGGTAAAGAACCCGCTGCCCTAATCAGAAGATAAGCGGCGAGGTCCGCAGACCTCCAAATACAAGAAAACTCTAAATCAACGATCCCATATAGTTATTTATTACAATCCAATATAATTAAAAATTCAGGTGTAGGATTCTGGAAAGCATCAAAAACGATTGAGGCATCCATCTTCGCAATCACTATATTAATTATTGAGTAATATTATTTAACATAACTAATAATTGGCAATATATCAATATTGTATATATTGAATGATTAGTTAAATCAAATAGGTCTTTTATTCATTTATTTAATTTCATTTACCATTCAATGTCACATTAATTTCAACATAGGGCGATACTAAGTACCAACAGTATGAAAGTTAATTATCTCATATGTTTTTAAACTTTTCAAAAGTGATCACATATACTTCAAATACTTTCATGTAGCCGCACAGGGAGGCTCATGCAGCCGCATGGTTCGGCAGCATGGAAGAATCATGCGGCCGTATAGACAGATCTGTCTTCGAAACTAGAAGATAGATCTGTCTTCTTAGAATGACCGCCTATACATTATACTTTAAAACTTACTTCGCTTGCTATTGAACTTACAAAAAAAAAAAAAAAAAATTAGCTTATTAGGCAATCAATTAGTACTGGATTAAAAATTAGTAAAGCAAAAATATAGAAAAATGAATTTTACTACGTGACATTTTCAATCATTAATATATGATACAATAAAATGATAAGTTTTCAATTAAGAAAATAGTCAATTTAAACAAGTACAATGGCAAACCAATTAATATTTTGATAAGTCAATTATAACTTAGATAATTTTTAAAAGTATTGAGATAAGTTTTAAAATATATAGTTGCATATGAGATCACTTTTAAAAAGTTCAATGTATTTGAAATAATTAACTAAGAGTACTACATAGCATTATTTTTATTGTTAGAGAGCATCTCTAGTTTTGCAAAGTGCATCGTCTTACACGACAATAATTAGTGAGAATTGGAAAAATACATCTTCAATGGTCATGCAAATTGCATGAAGCAATAAGACAATTGTCAAAAAATGAGAGGTTTATAATTTCGTAGTGGGAAAAGTGAGAAAATGGAAAAATAAGTGACTGGGGATAACTGATAAATAGACATTGTCTACTATTTTCAATGCCAAGCTTTCCTGAATTATGTGGCAGAAAATTTTTTTCAGTGGATGGAAATGCTCTTAATTTATGTGGGGGTATCAATGGATTACAAGCTCAAAAAATGTAACAATTTCGTTGAAATTCCTTCTATTAAACTCGTAATTTTTTTTTTATCATTTCTTAAATTTCATGTTTTCGACAACTCTTTAGATTTGTATGAAAATTGGAAAATACATCGTCAATGGTTACGCAAATTGCATGAAGCAATAAGACAATTGTCAAAAAATGAGCGGTTAATTTAGCAGTGGGAAAAGTGAGAAAATAAAAACAGAGGTGACTGGTAATAATTTATAAATAGATATTGTCTACTATTTTCAATGCCAAGCTTTTCTTAATTATGCGGCAGAAAATTTTTTTCAGTGGATGGAGATGCCATTAATTTTTGTAGCGTATCAATGGATTACAAAGCTCAAAAAATGTAACAATTTTGTTGGAACTCATAACTTTTTTTAATCATTTATTGAAATTCATGTTTTCGACAACTCTTTAAATTTGTATACAAGGATATTGAATTGGTGAAAATTGGAAAAATACATCGTCAATGGTCATGCAAATTGCATGAAGCAATAAGACAATTGTCAAAAAAATGAGAAGTTAATTTAGAAGTGAGAAAAGTGAGAAAATGGAAAAATAGGTAACTGGTGATGACTTATAAATAGACATTGTCTGCTATTTTCAATGCCAAGCTTTTCTGAATTATGTGGCCGAAAACTTTTTTCAGTGGATGGAGATGCTATTAATTTTTGTGGGTATCAATGGATTACAAGCTCAAACAATGTAACAATTTTGCTGGAATTCCTTCTATTAAACTTGTAACTTTTTTTTATCATTTATTGAATTTCATTTTTTTGACAAACTCTTTAAATTTGTATACAAGGATATTGAATTATGGATGCATAAATTTAGATGGTTATATAATCTATATATCTATATATTAATATAAGTAAAATTGAATAATCAATTGGAAAAGAATCAATTTAGTTTCATATTGCAATTTGAGAGATTTTTTTATTTTAATTTCATGTATATTGGTAAGTTTTATAAAATATATTTTTCAAAATATATATTGTTTAAACTGTCTCACTAATATACGTAACCGTCCACTATTGATAACCTTTCGTTATTAATCTTTGGAGGTAAATTCCATATGAATTTTCATGTCTCCAATTAAGAGATTAAGTTAGTGGTACTCCTTTTATTTGGTGTACGTAAGCCCAATAAATAATAAGTCAAAATCATGACACGAAAGTGGTTAAAAACTCCAGAGAGCAATTTAAATAGATCTAGGGAATGATCTGTTATATTTGTGGACAAGCCAAGGTTTGTTGAAAAACGAATCTCTTTCGTAGGCTGCATTGTCAACAATGCCAAATTGGTTTTTTCTTCGTATACCTTACCTAGACCTATTGAAGCACAAAGAGGAAAGTCTTCTTTTTCTGTATCCAATCAAGAGAAATCCCTATAATCCAATAAAAAGAATATACCAACACTAAGATATTATAAATCGAAATATCTATCCATTCTCTTACATTTGAATACTTTTTCTATTCTAAATCGCTAAGGGGAAAAAAGGACAAACTCTGGATTTATTCCTAAAAAATAGAAATCTAACGAATTTAAAATAATATATAGAATTCGAACAATAATAAGTTCAAAATTCTAAACACACAATAAGAATTATATTCTCTTTTTATTTGGAACTAGGTTTCCTTATAACAAGAATCCTAGGTAAAAAGAAGAGAATTTGTATAAAAGTAATAATTAGAGTTATACTAACTAAATAAAAGTGAAATTAAAAAAAAAAGTAGACTGCAAATAGGATCCGATCAAGTCAATCAATGAATCTTGAAATGAGATATGCCCGCAATAAACAAAGGAAATAAACTAGATGGTTTGGTGGAAATGAATTCTTGTTTTGACTAAATAGTTCGCCTATTATCTTTTTTTTTCTTTTTTTCCTTTTTTTTGGTAAAGACACTGCTATTGTCTATGGGATTGTTTGAACCTCTTTATTTTTTCCCTTTATAAATTTACCTATCATAATTTGACTGTTGATTTGACAACTACTCAACAATCACCACACATTTCAAACTTCAATTAAATCTCCACAACTCATTTTCAATCATTATAAATTCCCTTTATAAATTATAAAAATAAAGAGTTTCAAACAAGCTCTATATATCACAACTTGAATATTAATTTTTTCGTTACTTTTTTTTTAACTTTAATTTCTTTTAACCGTTTTAATGTTAATTAAAGTAACTGCCTTATTAATCGCCAAGTACTATTGTCTATGTATAGTTACAATTTAAGACCGAAATTCATTTTTCTGGGGTTAATTCTATTTTCTATACAAAATATCGGTCTACAATGGCTTCACAAGCTAACATGGTTGTCACCAAACTCAAGGACTTGAACAAGATTAAGTCGAATTGGCTTATTAAAGTTCGAGTTTGCAAGAAAGTTTATTGTTTTGACAAAAAGTCGATGAAAAAGCCGCTCGAAGTTTGGAAATGCTACGTGTCGATTTCGAGGTTACTTTTTTGAAATTTATTTCTTATAATTTATTCTTATGCACATAATTTTATAATTTTAATGTAATTTTTATTTTTCATTCATCATAGTAAGATATAATTCAAGCGACAGTTAATCATTTGCATATTTTAAAGTATAACAAATAAATTCTGGAAAACATTGTTTGCTACATCTCGAATTTGTTGATTACTTTAGGAAATTTGAAATAACTTCTCACGTTTACCGTATCTGGTTTATGGCAAGTACTAACATAATTTGCAGTTGGTGATATGTCATTCCCAACGTCTGTTTTGAATTTCAAAATGGTTTCTAATATGCATAATATATCTTTTTCTGATGCTTTTAGTCTATTTGGTATTATCATGTCTTTTTATTTTTTCAATACAAATGAATTATGTATGTAAGCTATATGTTTTTAATTACAATTTTTTATTGTCTTTATAGATTTTTATTATAAATGTTGTCACAAATATCCCTTATAACATCAGAAGTCATTTACGGGAGCAGTAATTTCAAGACACATCGAACATGTTTTAGATTATTATAACTATTAACAAGAGTTAAGGTTAAATTATAGACTTTAATTGTTCATTGTTATGACTACTAATAAGAGTTAAAGTTAACCTCTTTTCGAATATTCCTTAAAAAGTCAATATTCAATCGTGATAGTTCTACGTAGCAGTGATTAGAGTTATGAATAATGCCGATTTGAAAATACTTATATGTGATTAATAATTAAGAATTAGAAGCCAATTAATGAAACGACAAATATCGTGTATAATGAGGTTTTCTAGAATTTTAATAATATTAACAAAATATTTATTTTTGTTATTTTAAAATGCTATTTTATTTATTACTTCACTCCTATATTATTTAATTTCATTACATTATGCTTTTTCAACAAAATTTAAATGTGCAACGCACGGAAGCAAATACTAATCTTACATAATAACTACAACCATTCATCAAAATTATCACATGATAAGTCGCTAATGAAACAACTTTCACCTACACAATTGAAGTTAGTTGAGTTGGGTCGTTGGGAATATTCTTGGCCCAGTTACACGTTGGGCCCAAAATTTTGGGCCTTTCCTTTCTTGACTGTATTCACGGCCACATAAATGGATGGGTCGCAAGCCGCAATATATAACACATAAAAAAGTCACCAAGGTCAACTTGTTATTCCCTTCAAAATTATTTGGGAAATGTCTATTTGTATGTATAATTTATACAAAAAAGTTTTTCATATGATGGTGTGATACAATTGTAAGGGTTGATTTTTCAGATGATGTAATGCATGAAAAAAACATATTCTTACTACTTGTCAGTTTATATAAATGTTTGTAAAAGTATTCGTACAAAATAACAAAAATCAATTCTTAGGGATGGAGCTAATCAGCTTGTTCCAATAGTAAACGTAAATTATCCCTAAATTATTATCACTATATTTGATCCATCTCCCAGTTACCATCTCACAACTACAATCTCCACATTTTACTAATAACAAGAGGAGGAAAAAAGGTTGGAAGGGGTGGGATTGGCTGCACATCTTATTTTGTGTGTCCATCATTAAGATGTGTGAAAACATTACTTAGTATTAGTAAACCCATCGTTAAACAAACATTCTAAGTTGATTCACTCTATTTTCAAATGGAAGAGTGGGTTGTGATCTTGATAAAATTATACAAATCAGCCATACAAAAAACATATTCTATTTCATTAATAAAATTATTGTTTTTCTCGACTAAAATAAGATATTATTCCAAAAACGTAAGATATTTGAACAAAATTGAAAGTGTTAATTGAAAGACGACGAGAACAACAAACTTCCCAAATACCGGATGTTTACTCTTTTTGCTAAAGCTAACATGAGATGCAAATTTTCCATTCCTTCCTTCTTTATCATCTATTCACTTACCACTAGTGACTAGTAACATATAATTTTCTATCTTAATATTTTTTTTCTCACTCCTCTATTTAGAGTAAATTGTAGCAAAAGTCTCCAACCTTTACATCCACTTACACTTTTATCCCGGCCTTTCAATCTAAGCCAACAAGTCCAACATGTGAAATGGCGCTATTCATCTAAGTACATATGTTTTAATCATCAAATATTTAGCCCTTTATTATCAAATTAATGTTAAAGATATTTAATCATACTTGTTGTGAATTTATCACTTTCACTCGCAGTCTCGTCATATCAAACACATAGTTAAATAAGAAATGTTTAAATAAACTGATAATGATGAAACTCGAGCCTATTTAAGACTTTACTTCAGGCTCCGGCCCTTTGTGTATATCAATCATTTTTTATAGAATATGTGTTTGTGTTTTTTTTTTTTTCAAATATTATAAAGAGATTGTCGCGGAAGATAATTGAATTCTTGGTCAAGGGTGTAAGCGCAAACAAGAATGCTAGCAAGTGAGTTGATAGAGAGACATTATGGGAGGTAATTATTTACCTTTGGCATTCAATTTCGCATTGGCATGTATGTTCTATATTTAATACAAGTGATCTTGTTTGATAGTGTTTGGTTTATAACTTACTTGCCAAGCAAATGCTCGAAAAGGTTGAGGGTTGAATTTTGAAGTTTGCAACTAGTTAGAGACGTAAATTTCAATTTTGATTTAAAGACACAAGAGTGCTAAAGATAATTTGTGAATGCAGCACATTTCTATCTATTTATTTCATAAACCCACCTATGAAACTATATAAATTAGTGGAGGAAAATACACCAGTTCCTTCGCATCAAAACTCGTAAATGGAAGTAGGAATCACATTCACACTGGTTAAAAACATAGAGGATCTCAATCCAAGGCACGATGGTTTTATATATTAGCAGCAGCAACAATTTACACTTCACACGGATGTCAAAATGGAAGGAAAAGTTCAAGTCTTCCTCCTCACCGTAGTTCTAATAGTGGTCATTAGTTTGCTCAACCTCCCATTTCCGACGTCGAAGGAGGAGATTGTGGACTGCACCACCCTCTCCTCTTCCCGATGGTGCTCCAGAAAGTGGACTACTCCTGGAAACGCACCACTCATAACGCCACTCAACCATCCCGACCGCCTATTTCAAAGCCGCCACTTCGCCGACTTTCCGCACCACCCACTGGACCCCCTCACCCCCACCGAACTCAATAGAGTGAAAAAAATCATCCAATCCCACGAACTGTTTAAGAACTCAGTCTACGCCCTTCACTCCGTCGTCCTCGAAGAGCCGGAAAAGAAGGAGGTGCGCCGGTGGAAAAAAGGCGATCCACTTCCGGCGAGGCAGGCCGCCGTAGTTGCACGTGTGAAGAATCAGGTGACCCGGCACGAAACGAGTCGAGCATCGGGTTTCCCGACTATGACCATCGAGGATATGAGTTCCGTTACGTGGGCCCCACTCGCGAGTGCTGAGTTTAATCGGACGGTGATTAAGCGTGGGGTTGATCTCAAGGATCTTGCATGCTTGCCTATATCCACTGGCTGGTTTGGTATGAAATATTTGGCTCCATCTTTCTTTATGAGCAGTATATCCCGTTTGGTTAGATTTATAAAATTAACTTATAAAGAAAATTTATAAAGAATAAAAATAAGTGGTGGGGATTTAATTGCAGTTTAAAATATGTGGTGATTGTTGAGTAATTGTCAAATTAATAGTCAAATCATGATTGGTAAATTTATAAATTACAAAAATAAATTATACCAAACAAGCTCTAAGTGAAATATTTTTAAGTTGTGTTTTAATATGCGCGCATATTGTAGCACCTCGAACATGTTAATACAATGTCAAGTTGATGATTATTTTTTGGCCCTTACCTACTTCTTGAGATTCGATAATTGTAACGTTTAAGTTGTCAAGTCAAGGTTGTATTTCAATTGTTTCTTCTATAGGTAAGGCCGAGGAGGGTCGGAGGTTAATCAAAATACAATGCTACTCCATGAAAGACACGGCCAACTTTTACATGAGGCCTATTGAAGGGCTGACAGTTGTTGTTGATTTGGACAGCAAAGAAGTGGTGAAAATAACCGATGACGGTAAGGATATACCCATACCCAAGGCAGAGAACACGGATTATCGTTTCTCAGCCCAAAATTCCTACCAGAGGTTAGTCAATCCGATATCAATAGAACAACCAAATGGTCCTAGTTTTGTGATAGAACACAGTCATTTGGTCAAGTGGGCGAACTGGGAATTTCACCTAAAACCGGACCCAAGGGCTGGTGTGATAATTTCACAAGTCAAAGTTCGGGACCCAAGTTCGGAGAAAATGAGGAGTGTGATGTATAAAGGATTTACATCGGAATTGTTTGTGCCATACATGGATCCTAGTGATGCATGGTACTTCAAAACGTATATGGATGCCGGGGAATATGGGTTTGGATTACAGGCGATGCCACTTGTTCCCCTTAACGATTGTCCAAGAAATGCCTACTACATGGATGGTGCGTTTGCTGCTGCCGATGGAACACCATATGTCCGGTCCAACATGGTTTGTGTGTTTGAGAGTTACGCGGGTGACATTGGATGGAGACACTCGGAGAGCCCCATCACTGGCATGGAGGTAAAAATCATATTATGTTTTTTGTTTTTTTATCTCATTGTTTCACATCAATTATGATTAGTATCTCAATGTTAAGTTGGTGTAAAGAGTCTTGGAGTTATTTACAATTACATGATAAGAAAATGAAAAGGGGGAAAATTTTCAACTATCAACAAAACATGAGCACAGGACATATTATGCACATAAAAGTTTTATGCACCACACATATCCAAACATTTGCTGGATAAATTTTCTCGGACATATATTCTGTGTCTTGCTAGCATTGGAGAATGGTTAACTTCTCTTGTTTGACTTATTTGACAGATTCGAGAGGCGAGGCCGAAAGTTACATTGGTGGTGAGGATGGCGGCATCAGTGGCCAATTATGATTATATCGTGGACTGGGAGTTCCAAACAGATGGACTTATTAGAATTAAGGTGAGTTTGAATTGTATGCATAATTATCAATAATGTTTTTCCTTATCATAAGTTTCTTTGTCAATCATTTTCACAAATTGGAAATATCTTCCATATTATTCTAATTCAATTAGCTGACAAAAGGAGAAAATTTGTATGGCAAGAATCTTTTCCATTGCTAATACCCAATAATATAAGATTTTGGAAGATTCCTTAGGTATTGAGTGGGATGTATGTTTCCAAGTGGTTGAGGTATCAACGCTGAAAAGCCTCGAGGAGTTTACTTGGAGGATATATAAAATTTTTGTGATCTTCTATTAATGCTACTAGTAGACGTCTCCTTTTTAACTACTATAATAATAATTCAGGTTCCTACTTTTTTTCCAGAATCTTGGTTGTTTAGTTTTGCTTTTATATCAACATCATGAACACTTTAGGAATTTGAATCTAGTTGGATTCCCATTTATAAAGCTTTTTCTCCAGTGTGTTTGTATCTTTGTGCTTATGCAGTATTTTCCTTGTACCCACGATGTTTACTAGGTTGGCCTTAGTGGAATATTGATGGTGAAAGGCACTCCTTTTGTCAACATGAACCAAGTGAACCAACAAGAAAATATCCACGGCACTCTTTTGTCTGAAAATGTCATTGGTGTCATCCATGATCACTACATAACATTCTACCTTGACATGGATGTGGATGGTACGAATAATTCCTTTGTAAATGTTCATCTCCAACGTGAGTATACCTCGCCTGGAGAATCTCCAAGATTAAGCTACCTGAAAGCATTAAGAAATGTGGCGAAGACTGAGAAAGATGCAAAAATTAAGCTCAAGCTGTATGATCCTTCGGAATTCCATGTTGTTAATCCAAGCAAGACGACACGAGTCGGGAATCCAGTGGGCTATAAGGTCGTTCCTGGTGGAACGGCAGCCAATTTGCTTGACTTGAATGATCCTCCACAAAAGAGAGGTGCTTTTACCAACAACCAAATTTGGGTTACTCCATATAACAAGACCGAGCAGTGGGCTGGTGGCTTGTTTGTTTACCAGAGCCATGGCGATGACACCCTACAAGTATGGTCTGAAAGGTAAAGCTTTCTTTTTGTTTTTCTTTTATGTTTTTATATTCTCAGAATAATGATGAGTAATGCTGTTTAGCACCACTGGTTCTTGGCACCATATGAAGGTGGCATTAAATGATAAGTTGAATGAAATGGGTAATTTATGTATTCATTTGATTTCACTTATCATTCACTTATCAATAATGATATTTTTTCTATTCTTGTTCTGTTCAGGGATGAACCAATTGAGAACAAGGATATTGTGCTGTGGTACACGTTGGGATTTCATCACATTCCATGTCAAGAAGATTTCCCCATAATGCCAACAGTCTCATCAAGCTTTGATCTCAAGCCTGTCAATTTCTTTGAGAGCAATCCTATTCTGAGGATCCCTCCTAATTTTGAGAAAGACCTTCCCACTTGCAAACCTGCTACTGCTGTGGCTTGATTGAAGTCCAAGTTCATCCTTCTGCAACCTATCATTCACATCGATCATGTACCTCATCCGTAGACTTGATTGGGCCAATCGGTCTGGGATTTGTATACATGTTTTTTAAAATTTTGTACAAGAACTTGTCCTGTTTATTTTGTGGTGCCAGCCATAACTTATCTGCTTGTATAGTACTTGACAATAATTGATAGTATAGGATACACAAGGCTTACATTTAAAAAATGACAGATTTTATTAAAACTAAGATATATGTTATTAATGAAAAACTAATGAAGAACGTAACAAAAGAAAATTTAAGAATGTAACAAAAGAAAATTCAAGTGGGGCATAATTCCTATCAATAAATTAAAAGACGTCGTACAATATATACATATAGGACGGTCATTTGAAAACCCGATTCTTTGAGGCTCTATCGGGGTCGGATCCAAAGCCAATCCAATTAGACAAGTCCCTCTCCTGCCTTGGCCCATCCAAATGAATTAATAAAAGAAAAAATATCTGCTAGGAGATAGATAAAATTACGAGGAAAATAAATAAGTTGGCAGAAATACCTGCAAAGAATTCTAGGTATATTTCTCTTCCTGGTATTTTTGATAATGATACGGGCCGAATTAGACATTTTTGGGTAAAGTGCCCTTCGTGTAATTTACTCCTAAAGGAATTGGGACATTTTGAGTTGGGCCGATTCGCTTTTCGGCACAAAATCATTAACTCAACCCAAAATCCCAAACAAGTCTCTATATTCTCTCAAAGATAGGCACAACATTATAAGCACAAGGTACGACTCTTCTCAAGCTGCTTTCCATGCACGCCACCACCATGGGTTACCCATACGAATATGTGTGTGTGTGTATATATTATATGTATGTATGGCATGCACAAGAGTTCTACCGATTTCTCTCGATTAATCATTCATTCACGTTTGGATCACCACCGGTAATTACTTCTAATGGAGGAGGGCAGAAATTCCTCCTACAACAAGAAGGAAGCGAAGCCTTTTCGAAACACGAGTTGGGCTGATGTAGCCGAGGAGCCAGATGGGGAGCAAGAGCAAGCCGGCCCCATTGTATCTGATGTTCAGTTGGATTCACTTGTCGTCGACGAGTCCAAAAAAGTCAAGAGTGACCTTGCTGATCTTGATGATTCCTGCATTCACGCGGTATCCACCCCCCCCCCCCAAAAAAAAAAAAAAAAACCTGGTGGGGTCCCAACCTCTCTTTTCTGCATAATAATAATTATTCGTGTTTTACCTTTTTTGCTAGTTTGAGCAGGGTTTTAGATATTAGCATACGTTAGATTATAGGGCTTCCGCAGACCAGTAATGACGGGTCATTTAAGTTTATTTCTGAGTTCAGTTAACTTTATACAATTGTATTCTATTGCAAGTGATCTGACTTTGAGTTTATGGTTAAAATTGTGTGACTGACTTGAAGGGTTGATGCTCTTTATTTTATTAATATAAAATTTTACGTATTGCTGGTTTGATATTTAATTTGATAACTATTTTCTACATCTTTCCTCACTATAAATTCTCAATATTTTGACAAATAAAGAACATCAAACAAGTTGGAAATTACGTTTCCTGCTTAAAAAATAATGGTTTCTTACTCCATCAAATAACTGCCTAAGTTGTCTATGGTTTAGTTCGGCTGTGTGTTTACTCATTCAGAAACGTTTATGAATACCCACCCCCCCCCCAACCCAAAAAAAAAACAAAAAAGCAAAAACCTTGTCTCTTTTGGCAACTGCTTGTGT
>CAVNYN010239959.1:0-20980 GCA_963692815.1 Nyctanthes arbor-tristis | reverse complement strand
TTTAAACAAAACTATTAACTCAAAATTATTTTTGAAATTCTGGTTCGAATTGTACTTCAGTGGTTAAGATGTGCTTGCGTTCTGAGCCGGAGGTCTCGAGTTCGAATCACACACGACCTTTCTAAAAAAAAATGTTGAAATTCATTCGAAAAAATTATTGTTGAAATTATCCAAAAATAATCAAATAAAATTGGCAATTCATATAGCCACAAATCAAACACAATATCCCTTAAAAAGAAAAAAGAAATCAAACACAAAATAAATATGGACTGGATTTCAGGATCATACCGAGTCTCCCTTATGGTGCCCAGTTTAGACAGGGAAAAAAAATACCAGAGACTTAAGTCTCTTAATTATAAAGTAGATTTGAATTATTGATAAGGATAATCATACCATGCATGGTGATCTATGATAACTAACTTAATATAAATAAGATCACGAGTTTTGGTAAATTAGGATTGTAGTGTAATTCGTTTACCATGATTAGGATTGTAGTATAATTAGGATTGTTTTGAAGTTACCATTAGATGTATTTTTACTATCCAAGAAAATTCATTTACAAATAGATATGATTTAATGTACAATGACGTGATTAGGGTATATAATATAGCATATTCTACACACACACACAAATATATATAGTTAAATATAAGTAGTAATTATTTAGGGTAACATGTGGACGGATGATTCAGGTTAATTAGGAAATGATAAGTAGTAATATATTGTGTTTAAACTAAATTAGGACTGTATATTTGGGGGAATAAATCCGAGATTTGAAGATCAATATTAGAAGATAAAATGTTTAAAAAATGATAAGAGAAATGGATAATCAAAGCAATTAATTAATTTGATATAATAAAAATAAAACAAAATAAGATGAAACAAAATAATGTAGACAAAATCAAGGGCCAAGATCACAGAGACAGAATTGGAAGGTGACTTTGGGCAATGAAACAAAAAGAGGAAAATATCATCTCTTTAAGTGTGTGTGTGTGTGTGTTTATGGCTCATGATATGTAAAATAAGATGAATGTGTAACTTTGTATTAGTTGGAAATTTACCTTTCAGTGTAAAGGCTTCTCAATGGTTTGTCTCGGCTAGGTTAATCAATGAAATCTACAGAGAGGTTGGCATACTTATTAATACAAAAGATATGAAACTCATAAACTGTTCTTAACTATAAAATATATTCTCGTAGTAGCTTCAAAGGCCGGTTTCCACTACATGCAAAACTCTACTCTCGTTTGCGGACATGCTCCAACTCGTGGCTTGCTTTTCAAATATCATGCCTTCAATCATCTACATAATTGTAGAAAATGGGAGTGAGTACAAAGTACTCAGTAAGTAACAAAACCCTTCGATTCACCTTTCATTTGAGGGATTCATTTTCAAGAAAAAACATTTAATGCACAAAACTTTTGGATGCACAAGAGGGCGTTGTCCCTAGTTAAACTACTACCCATAGCACGCATTCATATCATTCAATATCAATTCAATCATGGCCAGGTGTTCTCGAATGGATCCAAATTCAAATCCCGGTTGACCCCTACCGGAATTTCAAACAAAGTGCAATACAAATACCATACTAATCATTACTCATCTCAGTATCATTAGATGACTCTTATTATAGAACAAAACAACGCAAAGCAAAGACAAGACGGGTAGGGCATTAACTAGTGATCCAAATGTAATAAATGAATTCTTCTTTTCATGTTAGCTATACATCAAAATCCATATTCATCTCATGAACTTCAATCAAAATCCATGTTTATCTTATCAAAACTTCATGAATGTAAAAAGGGAATCAAAAGCATTAGTTACTCGTTTGATTTCAAAAGATTCCTTGAATTGGCTATGTTGAAAAGTGGCCTCCAAACCATAGTATTCATCAATCAAAGTGTTGTTTCAAGTTGGATTCTTTCCATATATGGAGATAGGTCTTTTTCAAGTGACAAATAAGTGTTTTGGTGAGTTTTTCATAGCGTTCTCTCATCCTTACTATTTTTGGACGAATTTTCTCTATATATATGAAGTGTTTGAGGTTCACCAACAAGAAACAAGACAATTGGCCTAGATATAAATGTGAAGAGAGAGAGAGAGATAGATGGTGGATAAGAGGTTGATGAAATCTTTACATCTTCCCCCTATTTATAGTTGTCGAATTTAGTTGTTTTTAATTAATCCTTGAGTTCCGCCAATCACATAAGGACAAGTGGCATATTTAGCACCGTATATTTCAGGAGGCGATGTGGCTTAACGTGGTTCACTCGTTTATTGCTCAAGAAATCCTTATACTTTGTGTTATCTTGTAAGTAAGTCACTATACTTTGATTCATGTTATTCAGGGTCTTTCTATTTAATATGATCTTACATTTAGGTTGTCATGTTTTAGATCATATTAGTTAATAACATCATTGTTACTTTGGGTGTCATTTGAGTAACAAACTTGAAATCTTGCTATTCAAGTAATTATTGTCAAACTAGCGGCCACGTTGTCAATAACCATATTCTAATTCAATCATTGTCAAAATAACAATCACGTTGTCAATAGTCCCATTCCAATTTTGGGCATTTGTTTGAGTAATAGCCTTGTAACCTTAGGACATAATTGATACAAACTCAAGTGGTTATTCAATCATTGTCAAATAACGGTCACGTTTGTCAATAGTTACATTCTAATTTTTGGCATTCACTTGAGAGACAATCTTGTAATCTTACAATTGATACAATTCAATACGATCACGTTGTCACACTCTAATTCTTGGCGTTCATTTGAGTAATAATCTTGTAACCTTACAATTAATGCAATTTAAGTAATCTTCCTATCATTATCAAAACAGCGACCACATTGCTTAATTTGTTTATAAGATTTTGCGGGATGTTACAACCAAGCCAAGTTCTGATGTGCCTTCAAATGCCAAAAGTGAATATGAAGTGAAAAAATAGATACGTAGTTGTTTCTGCATTTACTTGACAAAATGTGTAACCTTAGCAAATTTCCATGTACATAACAAGAATTTTCTCCTGCCACTCTGACGTGGCACACTGGCATGGCGTGCTGGCGTGCCACGTTTCTAAAAAAAAAAATTGAATTTTGAAAAACCACATCCCCAATTCGTTTACAGCAACCCCAAACTCTCCTAAGTAACCGTTACAGGAACATCGCCGTTAACGGTCTCCGGGTAACTTCTCTGCTACCTACGGCCAGCAAAAGCAGCCTCTCCCTCATATTCTTTTGAACCCTCTCTTCGAACGCCAGTGGTAAGGAGGAAACAAATAAATCCTTGAGCTTATGACTACTGATAACAATCTCTTTCCCTTTTCCCGACGATTTCCCATCTGCTAGGCTGGGGGTCGACCCAACTTCACGCTACGGCGGTCAGCGGCGGAAGCCTTTTTCCACCGCACCCTCCACCACCGTGGCTGAGAAGCGTCTAGAGAGTGCTTAATTTCCTCCAGCGAATGTGGATTACCGGACTTATAGTGGGACTCATTGTTAGCTTGCGGAGATCGGAAGAGCGTCGTGTAGGTTGCTAAGAACTTGAATTTTTGCAGAGTAGCCATGGATTATAAATATGGTGCTGTAAATTGTTTGATTATTGAGAAGGAAAGTGAGGAACTTTCAATGAGAGAAATGTGAGGTGTTGGGGAGTGGGGTGTTGAAAAAAGATGCCACACTGAATCCAAAAGTTTATTCCCTTCTATTAAAAAAAAAAAGAAAAAAAAGATTACCGGTGGACTGTGCTTGGAAGAGAAAAAGACAAGCGGATTATTATTATTATTATTTTGGGATTGAGGTTGAAAGACAGTGATAAAGACACCCGTGCTGTTGACTTCGATGGAAGGCTTGGAGTTCACTGACGATTTGGGCGGTTGGGGGAAGGGGTTCTTCTTCTAAGTTTCGGTTTAGGATGTTGGGTTTTTTTTTTTTTTTTTTTTTTTTTTGGGTGGGGTCGAGACTTGTTTGGGGGGGCGATATGTAGTAGTTTTTTTTTTTTTTTTAAATTCCACCCGGTGGTCAGTTGGACCGCTATGTCATGCTCTGACAGGGTATCTCCGCCATAGTCTGGCAGGAAAAAAGAATTTGTGTACATAATCCGATGTTTTGTTAATAACTTGGACTTTGCACCCAACCAAAAAATGAAGGCATGTTCAGGAGTGATACATGAGTACCAAACCGCTATGGACCAGCTTTGCTTAGAGCCTTTCGAATGAAGTAATCATAAATCGATGCCATACACAAATATGATAAGGCTTAGATCGGAAGAGCGTCAAAATTAAGGGAAATATGTGTACTCTAAACAAAATTAAGGGAAAGTTATGTCGTGATTTTGCAACAAATGTTATCCGTATAGAAATAACCATCGGGCAACATGCTGGAAAACAAAATTTTCTTCCCCGAATCCCATTAAGTTCTGTAAATGATGAAGGCTACCTATTCAAGTCTAAGAGAAAACAATTTACAATGAGTACATATGTGAAATTTACCCTAATATTTATTTGTTTATTTTTGCCTTGAAATAGTCAAGCTAATGCTATTGCAAGATTTGGCTGAGAATGAAGTGCAAGAATTAGAGAGTAGTATAAAAACCACACCATTAGTTGCTGCATTCAATGTTAGAGTAAGTCTCTATAAAGCTATATTTTGCATTTCATATAATTGTTTTAGAATCAAATGTAAATATACTGAGCATTTAATCCACTTCAACAGATGAGATAACTCTATTTACAAGTGCTACAAGTTATTTAATAATAAATCCTCAAACTGGAGAAGCAACAAGATTAAAAGAATGTCAATATTAAGGGAAATGTACGTACTCTAAACAAAATTAAGGGAAAGGTATGTCATAATTTTGGAAAAAAAATGTTATCCATGCAAAAATAACCTTCAAGCAACATGTTGAAAACAAGTTCTTCTTCCCTGAATCCTATTAAGTCCTGTAAATGATGAAAGCTACGTATTCAAGTTAACAGAAAACAATTTCCAATATGTCTTTACTTTGCAATGACCATCAATAAAGCACAAGGACAAATTGCACCTCATGTTGAAAGATATCACTATGACAAATTGTACCCCATGTTGAAATATATCTTATAGAGCATGTTTCCTCACATAGCAACTGTATGATACACTTTCACGTGGAGTTTCAATGCAAGCAACAAAAGTTTTGTTTAGATCAAAAGACCAAAGCCAAAAATTTGTAATGTTAGCAAAAAATATTGTGTGTAAAGAGTTTAAAAATATATTCCACTATACATCCCACCAGACACACACATGATGAGAGATCATGTGAGTTGTCCAATTATCTTCTAACTACATGTATATCTGGCGAGAGATCAAGACTAATAGAGATGTGCTTTTATAGTAAAATTTCTAATGAAAATTACATATCTCAAATATATTCATTGTAATATAAAATGTGCAATACACATTCGGATTAGTAGTAATAATAATGATGATTATGATTACACCACTCTATTGCCTAATAAACTGTGTAAGAGTTGCTCAATACTAGGGATGACAACGGAGCGGGGTCGGGGTTGGCCCCCTCTGTCCTCACCCCCGTTTACGTTTACCCCGCCTCGTCCTCTCCCTGTTCCCCGTTTGAACCGGGGCGGGGACATTTCGGGGCGGGAATGGGAAAAATCTCCGTTCCTCACCCTGTTTTCAATTTTTTTCTTTAAATAGGCTTTGTAAAAAACACTATTTAAAAACAACTACCTGTCAAAAAAATTGATACAAGCGATTAAGACTTGGGTTGTGTTGGTAAAGGTTGAGGGTTTGAGTCCTCACAATGTTATATACTAACTTAATTTTCTTTTTATTATATAATAATATTATTTTTTTAATATACTGAGTTTCGAGGCGGGGAAACCAAAACTCGTCCCAATCCCACTAACGATTTGGGGCACAATCTCATACCCCATCCTAACCCCATTAGGAAACGGAGCGGGGAATCTCCGCCCAGTTTGGGGAGATCCCCGCAGGTTTCGAGTGTTCGGGTGTATTCTGTCATCCCTGTTCAATACCTAAAACCTTTGATTTCCACATAATCAAAAGTAATACTACATGTACATACGAGTGTACAAATAGGTTTACAGATACAGAGTAGAATTATAATTTTATCCATGTATTTTCTATTTCTTTTAGTCTACAACATGTGATGAAATTGTAATTTCACATTAGTTTGTAAACATATTTGTATATTTATTTGTACAAGTAGATTAATCCAACAATCAATTGGAACGATTCGAAAACCCTATGAAATGTAAGGCTCACTCATCTAGAAAAAGAAAATAAGAGCAAATAATAATAATAACAATACCCTAAATCATGTATGAATTACAAATCAAAACCCCAAACCATGTACGAGTTACTCAATACCCCAAATCTTTGATTCCAAATAATCAACTAGAATCATTTAACAACTGCTATGCAAGGTAAGACTCACTCATTCAAATAATAATAATAATAATAATAATAATGACGACAAGGACGACCGCTATGAAAATAATTCTTTTCTTTCTCGCTTCTTTTTGTAGCTCTTACGTGGAAAGCCTTCCACTCTCACCTTTCTAAAGGCGCAATTCACTACGAACCTATCGTTAGAGTGGGCTTTCAAGAGAGACATGCATTAGACTAAACACTAGCTTGTGCATCTAGTTTTGTTCGTTGATGTTGCTCTAATATTTCAGTGTCATTATTTTTCGTAAAAGCAAAAAAAATATTTATTTATGCTTTAGTTTGATAATGATGTCGCTCTCCATTTTTAGATTTTAAAACACGAGGATTGTAATGTAATTTCTAAAATAAGAGGGATGCCCTCCATTTGAACTTAAAAATGAAAAAATATATTCACGTGTAACATGTTTTATAATAATAACCCATGTCGGCCCAATTTTTTTTAAATTTTATATAGAAAAAATTTAAAAAATTTATATTAGCGTTATTAAATTTGTAATTTTTTGTGTTACAGCTGGTTTAAATTAAATTCCTAGATCCGCCACTGATAATAACCACACAACATTCTTATTGATGTGAACATCCCTAGTCTATGTTACTTATAACATTTATGCCCCTAAAAGTTTTTTTATACATTTTTCTTGAATCTTTCAATCATCACCTCATAATCAAATATATCATAAAATTTTGGTTTTTATGCTTTAGAGTCGTATGAAAATTCGTAGTTGTATATTATTACTCACTCTCTCTCTTACCTACCTAATTACTCACTCCATCTCCTAATAACACACCCCACCTACTTAATTACTCACTCCCTCTCCTAACCTAAGTCGACAAATTTCACCAATAAAAAAAGATACCTGCATTTTGCTGTCTAATTTTCATTGAATTGAGTTGGGCACTAGTGTCCCCACAGGCCCAACGATTTTTTTCCCCATTTGATTAGTTCTTTTTTCCCTTTTAATTGAGTAGAGGAGATAAAAATGAGGTGATATTATGTAAAGATATCAAGGAAGGAAGACGATATACATCATTATATAGTATTTTATCCATGAATAATATAATAAATTTAAGTTTATTATATAGAAAATTACGACTAAAAAATATGAGTACATGATTTTTCTTATTTATTTCAGCTAGTTAGGCTAGGTACGGGACAAATAAAATAGTGACAAGAAAGTCGAAAAAATTATATAGAGAACATTCAATTTATACCTTAAATGTGATTAGAGAAAATAAATAATTCATTCGGTAATATTTTTATTATATTGTTTATTATATCGTGTCATTAGAAGAAATTTTGCTCAATATAACCTCATTAAACTTTTGAGCTGGCTCTGCCACTGGAGTTGGGGATGGCGGTGGACAAGTAGTTAGGTAGATATAAGATATATGGAAGAAATTATTATTTTTTTATTATTATATAAAAAATTCCTTTTTTAAGGAGCTAAGGATATAATTATCATTTCATGATATTAGAGACCTTATGTATTAATTTATAAAAAGATGGGGACTCAGAATGTTGAAAATAAGAACAAGAACCCAAATGATACAAAGTGAAAAGATTAAGGATTATATGTGAAGTTTACCCCTTTTTTTTCAAAATGGAAATTTAGAACTTGTTTAAAGCTCTTTATTTTTGTAATTTATAAAGAGACTTTATAATAAGTGAAAATAAATAATAGAGATTTAAAATTTAAAATATGTAATGATTATTGATTAGTTATCAAATCAATAATTAAATTATAATAAGTGAATTTATAAATAAAAATAAATAAAGAAGTTCAAACAACCTGCCCTTTCGTTTAAACGGCCCAATTAGGGCATTGCAGTTCCGCCCCAGCCCCACTCTCTCTCTCTCTCTCTCTATCTTACGCCATTTCTATATAAGTCCTTGTTTCAATTCGTTCTCTCCGCACTTACACTCCCAAAACCCTAATTTCCTCCTCTTAAAGCCTACCAGCTTGCTCCTGCGCTTTCTTTTGTTCGGCAATGGAATTTTGGGGTAAAACTCTCTCCTCTGTGTTATTGTAGGAGCGCATCTGCTTATTTTCGCGATTTTCGTCCCCGGATAGCTCCTTTTTTAAACCGAATATTTCTTGTGTAGTTCAATAGTTTTCGCTTGTTATTTTCCAGTTTTATTTGCTTCTTTAAGTTTTTCTGTTCGAAACCAATTGCAGTGAAACTTTTCTTTGGATTTGAAACATGTGGTTATATGTGGCCTCACCACATATGTCAGCACTCCTTATTCTTTATGTATTTTGTTTTTCGATTTTGTTTTGGCATATTACGAACACTTTTTGTTGATAATTCTGATTAAGTTAAAAACTGGCTCCTAGTATAACGTTGTCTATAGACATGCACTATATTTTGTCCGTTCCTCACCCATTGTAGAGTTGTCAGTGTGCCGCCTGCTCCGATTCTTGTGTGATATTGTGCTAGAACTAATTTATAGAGAGACTTCTAATTAGTCAAAATTAAATTTTTTTTGGCTTTCTTGGGTTCTCCCACTTGTGCAACATAAGTTGCCACCTTATTTGTTATGTATTTGTCAGCATCTGTATTTTGGATTATTGATGAACTTGGATATCGCAATGTTGCTCATATGTCACATTTTATCACAATAATCCATGTAAAAGTGATTAATGATCTGGGTAATTTGGCCTGAGTAATGCAATTGGTGCAAAGTATCTAATCAATTGCCCTTCAGATATTTGTCTTCAAATTTGTAGTTTAACCACTAGAGCCAATAGTGCATTTTTGTTGCAGAACTTATTTTTCTCTTGTCACTCAGTTTTTTTGTTATGTGGAGATATGTCACTTACCTATTAGTATTTTACTCTTAAGGTGTTGAGGTGAAAAGCGGGGAGCCTCTTCCTGTTGTGCCTGGTGAGGGCATGGTGTTGCATCTCTCTCAGGTATAATAGAATGTCTAATTTGGATAGAGTCATTTTCACCTCATAATTTGTTTTACATTGTAATATGCTTTCTTTTACAGGCTTGTCTTGGTGAGGCAAAAAAGGAAAAAGGAAATGAATCTGTTTGCTTGTTCGTTAAAGTTGATGGAAAGAAGCTAGTTCTTGGAACGCTATTAACTGAGAAGTTGCCTCAACAACAATTTGACTTGGTCTTTGATAGAGACTTTGAAATATCTCATAACTGGAAAAGTGGAAGCGTCTACTTCTATGGATACAAGGCCAATAACCCTATGGAAGAATATCCTTGTGTCTGAGCTATTATAGTTCTTCATTTCGTGTCATTTAGGACTGCTGATATTTGGTGTTCATTTTATATTGAAATTAGTAGTATATTTGATTATGGCTCCTTGACTTGATTCTTTGTTCTGTCATCACTGGCCTGGAGGGCGATGATTCTGGTGAGTGTCTTTTAACTCTGACTGTAGTCCCTTGTCTGATTATGACTCCTTTCCTTTTGCATGGAGATATGCCTTTTTTTTATTGTTATTTTTAATATTGGCGTGAGACTGACATACTTGCATTTGATGCCCAGATGATTCTGAATCTGAGGACATCCCACTCACTGTTGCAAATAATGGTACAAAACTTTGAATAACGTGCAAATTTATGTATGAAATGTTTTGCTAAATTTTTTATGACTGCGTTCGAATTTGTTTCCAGGGAAATTAATTTTACCTGTTAAGAAAGAGGAACCTGCTGAAACTCAAAAGTCAAATGCTGTCAAGGACAAGGGTTCTGCCGCAGGAAAACAAAAGGTGAAGATTGTAGAGCCAAAAAAAGATGCGAAGGCTGGGGATGATGATGAAAGTAGTGATGATGACTTCATGTCTGAGGATGACGATGAATCTCAGGTACAGTGAACCAATCCGTCTTCCCCCCCCCCCTTCTCTCTTTTCCTCCCTCCTTCCCATGTAATTTTGTTTCGAACTTCTGTTGTCTATCTGCTTCATGACGTGGAGATTTTCTGTGCTTCAGTTTTCAGCTGATCTTTCATCTTGTGTTTCTTATTTTTTGTTTGAGTGTCCATTTTAAGCGTCATAGGGTTTTTTTTTTTTCATTTGCTACAATGACATGACTTTAGAGGTCAAATTTCTTGGAGTTTGGCATTCATTAAGCTGATCTGTATTTTAAAAGACTCGGTTAAAGTTAGCTGGGGATGAACAACGGAAGCTCAATCTGAGTTAATGTCTTTTTCTGATTCCTTCTTCTTAAGGCGACTGTGATTTTTTTTTTTTTGCATAATTGCATTGCATGTATCTTTGGTCATATCATGCTATTGTAAATGTGTGAGATGCTTATTATGCCATGTTATGGTAAATGTGAGCATATTTGTTTTCATTTTTTAAAAATTATGGTCCAATTACTTCTACTGCCTTTTTAACACACTGTAGAAAGAAGTAAATTTTTTCAACAAAATCTTTCCAAACAGCATCTGCATTGGTGTTGTTATATTTAACTGGCTGCATAAGCAATAAAATAGGGTTTTAGCTATGATACACGGACACTTCTAAGATCGGAAGAGCACACGTCTGTGTTGGACGCGTGTCGTGTCGTGTCTCACAGAGACACTCTTTGGACATTTTGTGGGGTGGATTTATAAGCCATGTGCAGGGAGTTTACTTTTTATACATATTTTTAAATGTCTAAATACTCTAGAGATACTCTAAGGGCACTCCTTAGGCTAAGTATTCTAAGATTTTTGTTGTATCCTATATGAAAAAGTACTAAAATGAAAATGTTAATAAATAATTTTGACATTTTAAAGTACTTAAATCAACGTGTCTGAGTCGTGTCGTGTCGTGTCTGACACACGTGTCTGTGTCCGTGCAACACAAAGGCTTGTTATTGTTGTTTTCTAGAAGTGATTTTTAGGATAATCTGCTGGTGTAAAGTTAGGAAAAATTATGAAACCACATGGAAAATTACTTTACTGAGAATGTGTTTGACGAAAAGTGATCTGAATAAATGAAAAACATAACTCAGGTTAAATGTTAGTTCGTGTTATTTATGAGTCACAGTTATGAATATTGAAGCAAATATTTGTCATTTTCTGAGTGCTTCTAGTGATGGTCTTCCAAATCTAAAATCATTCTTGTATTCAACAATTGAATTTATGGATTGTCTAAACTTTCTTGAATTCATTTTCGAATGCATGTTATATTGGTTAAATTGCATATTTATGTTTATGATAGCCCACATAACTATAATTTATGGTTCGGCTGGTGCAGGGTGAGGATGAAAGTGATGAGTCTGATGAGGAATCTGATGAAAGTGATGAAGAGACACCAAAGAAGGTATTTTTAATTCTTGCAGGGTTTTCTTTTAGGGTCCCAAGAGCTTAAGTGGTTGTTTACATGCTGATTGATAATTTATATTTTGTTTAAGGTTGAACCTGGCAAGAAAAGAGCTGCAGACACTGATACCAAATCTCCTGCTGCTGGGAAAAAGGCAAAAGCAACTCCACAGAAAACTGGTAATTTTGTGTTCTTCATTTACAGTCTTTTGTTCTTGTTACATTGAACAGTACTGAGGGCTCAGCCTGTGTTCTGTGATAGGAAAAGAGCTCAGAAGTGAACCAATTTAGTCTGATAAAAATTGCGCTTTAATACACCTAATGCTACTGAATCTCTTGATAGTATTTACCTTATTTGAAAGATATTATATGGACTGATTATAGATATAACTTTCTTTTATTGTCGCACAGATAACAAGAAAGATGGCGGTCATGTTGCAACCCCCCACCCTGCTAAACAGGGTGGAAAGACACCTGCCAGCAAGCAGACTCCAAAATCAGCTGGATCCCATGCCTGCAAGAGCTGCAACAGGTAATTTTGGAAGCCATTATTTCCAGCTAAAATATATATAATAAAATCATGGGATTAATGAAATACCTACATTTTGAACATTTAATCAGGACTTTCAATTCTGAAAATGCTCTGGAGTCTCACAATAAAGCCAAGCACAGCAGTGGAAAGTAAATGTCTTTTTGTAATCGTCCATTGTTCTATCATCACAAAGAGGGTGCGGATGTAATTTTGGGGGTTGAGAGTATTATCAAGGCAAAAAGTAGGTTATTGACTAGGGTTTTTGTTTGGTGTAAGATGCGTGGGTTATTTTTTTGGGCTGCTTCAGTCGAGTTCTTGTGTGTGGCTGGATTCTGACACCTTTGAAACCCATACTACAATATGCAAAATTGCATGTTTTTAGTTTGATATTGTGCCTTAAGATTTGATGGTGGTTACAAGTAATTTTATTTCTGAAGTTATGGTTTGCTTGCTTGTGGTTGCTTTATTTATAGTAAGGTGAAACAGAAATGTTTGAAGCTTGATAAATTTTGAAATTCATGTTTAGTGCCGCGGAATAGGTTGGATAATTATTATCAGTATCAAAGATGATATGGTATCATAATTTTGGAGAACTGTTTCGAAAGTGCATAGCAAGACAAAACGTTGAGGTTTCTAAGTGGGCTTCATCAAACAGCTGAACGGGCGGGGACTCAATCAAACCACTTGACTAGCTCATATGTTATCAAGCCAAGGTGAGGGTTTATTTTGCGTGTAATTTGGCTTAACTCCTAAACGTCTCGGGTAAGCTTATAGTAGAAAGTTAAAACATCATCTATGTTCAAAAACTATTTTTCAATAAAACATTTTTCGAAAATGAACAGTGAAAATTTGTGTAATAGAGGTGAGTTTTATTAAATGTAAGCAAAAGCCAATTTCCGTAATACAACTGAGTCTTATGAAATAAAATGCATATAATCAAAGTCGCCAAGTCTGTAATATTTAATCACAAGCCTAAAATTGCATGAAACCAATTGTAATTTTTTTTTATTTGAATACTTGTGATTCACAGTTGATTCTATATTATGGTAATTTAACTTAATAGAAAATCTGATTTGATTTGGCTTTCATACAACTATATAATATGGAGCACCATTCAGTCTTGGCCTTCCATATATATGACAATACACTGTTAAGCTTCGCATATAATGCCAGATGTAGTGAGATCGTTCATCACCATTATTATTTATTAGTGAAATGGCATTACTCAATCTTAAAACACATTTCGAACAGTACTTCACATCTTCACACATCAGAAACACACTGAACACAAGCAAAATAGACATGCCTTCAAATGCAAGAGCGAAAACAAAAACTAGCAGAAGTACCAGAATGTGTATTCTCAATCTAGCAAAAATTTCAGCTGCAGCAAAAGAAAAAATATCAGATGGCACTTGGCCTTTGATTATCCCAACAGACAAGGAAAAACTGCTTGTTTGTTCAGTACTCACTAATTATCCATACAAAACTTTTGTTTTTGATTATTTGAAACCAAGTCTCAGATATCCTATTGATAACTATTTCTACAGAGATTTATTTGCCTAAAGAGAGGCTCCATAGTCCAGACGGTGGAGTCTTTAGCGTGAGAATTTGTTAAATCTAATAGGGCTCAACTGGTGCGCGGAAGTTTGCTGCTGTATACACAGCTTCTGATCCAAGTTCCTCTTCAATTCTCAATAGCTGCAGGCAAAATACAACCATTGAGATGCCCGATTGACTTAACCTGGTGCCTCCAATTATGGCATGAACGTGAAGAAAAACACGGTTATGGTAATTTGAAAAGCTCAAAATTTTACCTGGTTGTACTTTGCAAGTCGTTCGGATCGGCATGGGGCACCAGTCTTAATTTGTCCCTGACAAAATCACCAAAAAACAGAACAAATTGAGTTTACGAAAGAGAACCTACTGAAATGCTAATACCACGTCCTGAATGAAAAATACCGTTGCCAAGCCAACAGAGAGATCAGCAATGAAGGTGTCTTCGGTCTCTCCACTGTATCAAGTGACATAATTTATTAAAAAATAAGCTATATTCAGCAAAATTATCATTTATCTTGACACTAGGGCTAATTTTCATACCTGCGGTGGCTGGCCATCACACCCCAACCAGCCTGCTTGGACATTTTCACCGCTTCAATACTCTCAGTCACAGATCCAATTTGTTTGACCTGTTAGCCAGGAAGAAGAATGTAGCAGTTATATCTTAAGAATAAAATAAGCGAAGCACTGTCCACAAAAATAGTTTCTTACCTTAAGAAGAAGTGCATTACAAGTTTTCTCTTGAATTGCCTTCTTGACCCTCTAAACACGTGATTGGGAGCTAGTTAGAAAGTAGATGTACACTTTTGTAAGGGGTAACAAACTAAATCTCAAGAGCCATATGGGTGGATTACGCATTCGGGAAACTATATACAGTACCGTTGGATTGGTCACCAAGAGATCATCTCCCACAATCTGTACTTGAGCTCCAATTTCACCAGTCAGCTTTGAGTAGTGCTCCCAGTCATCTTGATCGAATGGATCTTCAATGGATACAATGGGGTATTCAGAAACAAATGACTTGTAGAGATCTTTGAGCTGGTCACCTGATATTTTTTGTGATCCATCGTTGTTCTGTAATTACACAGCAAAAATATATATAAACAGCAGTTATGAAGTATTGCCCGATTAGTTAGTAATACAGCTAGTTTAGCCATTTGTATCTGCTCTACGTTTTCTTGTCATATATAAACATCCATAACCTTTTCTGTTCCTATGCTCGGTTTATATTTTTCTTTAGACATGCTTTACAATCTATAAATATCAGAAAAGTACAGATGCCCAGAACTTGCCTCTTCTTTGAAGTTCAAATCGTAAGTCTTGTCTTTTCCATAAAACTCAGATGCAGCAACATCCATTCCAATAACAACCTATGCAATAGGAGGATGTAAGAGTCACAACAGAGTAATTACAAGGTGATAATAGAAATTGAAGTTATTTACACAGGGAGCAGCGAGAAACGTAGAAGAAACTTACTTTTCCTGTATAACCTGCTTTGGCAATGGCTGTCTTGAGCAATTCAAGACCTTCTTTGTTCTCCTGAAATTGGAAAACATAACAACTTCAATGGCCTATTCAAGAGATTGTAGGACAAAAAATAAGATACCAGCAAATTTACACCTGAATGTTAGGAGCGAAGCTGCCCTCATCACCGATATTTCTTCTTAATAACAGCCTGAAATCAATGAAGGTAATTGCCAATACTCAATTTAAGAAGAAAAAGTAAAACTCATAAGAATATACTTACTGCAATTTGGCAACTTTAGATATACCATCATAACGCCTATTTGATACTTCAAAATAACTGAATCATAAATGAAACTATAAATTGTGCTACTGCAATGAATCAGCTCAATGGATTTGAACTTGGGGATTTCTATAAAGAAACAGTTGTGAGTCCACTTCAGAATCAACCAAACAAATTTATGGAATATTTTATTCTATCAAATTATAAATATATTCAAATAACTTGCCAGAAATAAAACACAAATCAAACAGTTAAAAGGGATGAATAAACTCAAAATTTATAACTTACCTTCAAATTATGATATACTTCAACCCCCATCTTCATAGCCTCCTTAAATGAAGAAGCTCCAACAGGAAGTATCATAAATTCCTGCAAAACAAAATTTTATTGCAACATAACTCAGTGAATATATTAGAAGAGATATGTTTATTTCTTTTGCTGAAAAACATGCCTGCATAGCCAATTTGTTTCCAGCGTGTGATCCACCGTTGATGACATTAAAAGCAGGAACTGGTAATACAAGCTTCTTGTTACCAGCTAGGTTGGCAATGTGCTGCATGTTAAATGTAGATTTATTAGCAACACAGTTCCTTAGATTCCCAAGTGAAGTGGAACAGCTTCTGACTATATTAGATTTTAGAAGTGACCTCAGTAGCTCGACAAGAGTCCACAAATGATGGGAATGAAAAAATAATGCAACTATCAATCTACCAAGAGTTCTACACACGAAAACATGCAAGCACGCACATTATAGATTAAACAAGCATCAACCAGTAACTTTTTGAGTATAATTACATGCACAGCTCAATAAAGAAGATAAAGGAACAGTGGATACCTTGTAGAGGGGAATATTCTTAACCGCAGCTCCAGCTTTGCACACGGCAAGTGAAACAGCCAGTATAGCATTGGCACCAAGCTGTTACAGCAACAGATTCAAAGTTCGTAAGTACATTGACCAGCAAGTCATATATTTATAAGGAAAACTCAGTTTCAATAATCAAATGATAACTAAAACACCTTTTGCTTGCACCAACCCCACTCATTCTGGGTTCCATCAAGTTGTTGAACCATGAAGTTATCGAGTCCAGCCTGGTCTGTTGGGTCCTGTAGAAGCATATTCACAAAACAAGAAGAAAAATAACTGAATGACCACCTAACTGACAAGAGCTTTCTAAGAGGTGACAACAAAACAATATCTACCTTTTGAGGGTTGGGGGGGGGGGGGGACAAAAGAAAAAGGAAAGAAAAAAAAGCAACTAATGCATACTTGCTTGCCAATTGAAAATGTGTAACACACATGAAATTGGAATGTATAAGAAATTCCTATAGCATTTGATATGCAGAACAGAATTAGACCATGAAAGTTGATGAAACAAACCTTTCCAACAAGAGCAGGACCAATGGTGGTATTGACATTGTTAACGGCCTATATAAGAATACCAGAAGCATAAAAAAGTCAAAGAATACCAGAAGCATAAAAAAGTCAGCACATAGCATTTCTTGATTGTTGTAACAACAAAGTAAATTAACTGGCCACGGCTAATACTTGCCTTCGAAACACCCTTTCCTAGGTAGTCTGATCCTCCAACCCTCAATTCGAGGGCTTCATAAATTCCTAAAAAATATTTTATAGGAATGTAAAATTAGTGTCATGGCTTAATGATATAAACATAGGCAGAGGAGGAAACCAGACCTTGACTAAGTAAATCTTTTTTAGGAACCAAATTCAACCTCAACAAAATTTAATTCACTTCAAAATAATGTCCAGCCCTAAAGACAGTTATCCATCTAAAACAATAAATTAACTGAATATACAACCCAAGTCCATTACAAAAACAATTAGCGGATCACGGAAATTAATAACAGCCGAAGTAAAAATTCTTCGCCTAGAAAACTTTTAGCCACTTGCTGGCTTCTGCTTCTCAAGTTGAAGGATATTCTCACTAGACTTGATGATTTCTAATCTTCCACCAGTATATCAAATTGTCAAATGACAAATCTAACTTCATAGATTTATTGCAATATTTCCTGGCACTTAAATAAATAAATAAATATATATATATATATATTCCCTTTTAGAGGTTAACGAATAATGGTTTGCGAAAGAATGGTAAGTCAATATTGGAGATAAGTTCTAGAGGAGAAGAATGTTTCCATTAGAAACCGTTAGAGAAGTGAAAGAGAGCGTGTTTTGTGTTTGCTTTTCAGAGTAGATCATTGTTTTTATGCTTTAGTTGAAAGGATCAAGGGAACAAGCATGGATACTGAATAACGCAGTGAG
The DNA here is from genome assembly GCA_963692815.1 of Nyctanthes arbor-tristis. Lineage (NCBI taxonomy): Eukaryota > Viridiplantae > Streptophyta > Magnoliopsida > Lamiales > Oleaceae > Nyctanthes > Nyctanthes arbor-tristis. The sequence goes on along the minus strand of CAVNYN010239959.1, from coordinate 3,129 downwards.
TTTACCTTTCAATCCTCCTTTCCTTGTGTGAACATAGGAAAAGGAATAGAATTATGCTGTTGATTCATGGGAATCGGGTAATAGCTAAAAATTCCACTTGTTGGGATGTTTTTAGTTAAAATAATTTGGATATTTATTCTCACATAAAGATTCTTGAGGCTGAATAGGTTAAAGAACTATTTCCCCACCAATGATTACAAAAGTAATCATGTTATAATCTCTTCAATTTGACAAACTTACCAGACTTCATCTATTGCAGTCTACTTGTTATATGGTAATCAGAGCATTTAGACCAAACCATCTAAATTTTGGTGCCCTTGTCCCAAAATGATTGCTCCATGGTGCAGTGTCGGTCCTGTGTGCCTAGGGCCCGAGAAGAACTTAAAAAAAAAGGCCCCATAGCGACGAATAATATCAATAAGAAATGCTTTTCGGCTGACTTTGAAAGTGTGATAAACAATCGCAGAGTGTTGTGAAATTTGAAACGAGAGATGCTCTTCGTCTAGCTTTCAATCGCGTACAAGAAGGAACCCTAAATGTTTATTGACAGTAGACACCGAGACTATACTCTTGTTTTAAGATCACACACCAGTTATTTAGACTAATAACTCTCAGTTTATGGTCTATAAAAACAGAAGAGCTGCGATAATTAGTTGTAAGTCGAAAAGCCGTTGAATATTTTCAGAAGGGCCCTTAAATGTAGAGAAAATTTTTAAGTTTTGGGCCTTAAATTACAAAAATGGGCCTTTTTATGTATTAAGTTTAAGGGTATAAGGAAAAATATTGGGCCCTTTAAAATGTTGGGCCTCAGGAGGCTGCGTCACTTGCCTAACAGCAGGACCGGCCCTGCCTTGGTGTCGGACTTTTGGATGGAGATTATCCAAATTTACTGTTAACTCCTAATGCCTTGTTTGGTAACAAAGATAAATTCTTCTACCAAATAATATTATATTGAAGTTAAAATAATTTTTTCCTAGAAAATAAAATTGTAATATGTGTATATATGCTAATGCTACTTTAAAGTTTTACTTCATTAATAAATAGTGTTTTTTGAAAAATTAATATATAGTGTTACTGTTACATGATTAAAATTAAAATAAAAAACAAAATACTGTCATAGGATGAGTTTTTTTCTTTTAAAATTTTAGTTGGTTAGGCAATAGTTTATTTGGTGTAGAAATATTTTATTTCATTTTTATACCAATAAAGCATTAAAATTTAACGGACAATTTAGATGGTTTCTATCCAAAAGGACTTGCAATGACAAGGAGTAGAACGTTTTAGAACTTCAGCAACAAAATTTCAACGTCAGAGGTGAGCTTGCAAAAAGATGAGATTTAGGAACTAAATGTGGTTACCCACTTGTGATATAAATAAATTTTGTTGGTGCATTGCCTTTTCTTAATAGTCGCTAACAGATTGTCCTTACTCCGCCCATGAGCACAAGTTGGATTTCTCAAATAAACCTTATCTATGTGATACAAAATAACGGCAAATTGCATGCTATCGGAAACATCTTACCAGTGGATGCACCACTAGGACAGCAGCTCTTGCCCAAATTCCATTGCTTAAATGCACATCAACCTACGATTAATCAACTAACCATTATCATTCATACAATACGTTTCCCTGAATACTCTGAACAAAATCATCCATAAACTTTACAAACCACACCAATCTAAAATATATAATAATCTACTGTAATAATCACCAACAAATCTCATAATTAAAAAAAATCAATAACGAAAAAAATGAAGAAACCTGGAAATCATCAAACGGAAAGTGGGTGCAAAAATAAATTCAGAAAGAGATGGGGTGAAGAACGGACCTCAACCGTAGGATTACCACCGCTGTCGAAGATCTGGCGGGCCTTGACACTCTGAATAGTTGCCATGACCAGAGAGAGATTTCAGATCTGGAGAGAGAGAGAGAGAGAGAGAGAGAGAGAGAGAGCAGTGGTGGGTTTGGTTAGTGTTGGTTTTCACAGTGAAGACGAGGCGGAGAAAATGGAAGCTGTGTACGTGGTAGATGGTGTTAGGTAATATTAGCCACTAATAATGACCGTATTCAAGGTTAAACTGGCACCAAGTAATTTTTCAGTTTTTTACTATGTGCGTATATCCCTCGAACTTGATACTATATTCTCGTAAGATCGTCTTGTCATGGTTGGACTTTAGTGCTTGTTTGATCTTCTTTTAACATATATCTCTTAATAAATCACTTATTATTGATCTGACTAATAATTTGATAACTACTTATTTATAATCACAAATTTTAAATTTCTATTAAATATACACCACTCATTTCACCAACTTATAATTTCTCTTTATAAGTCACTTTCAAAAAGAGAATCAAACATCTTCTTAGTTGAATCATTTTTTAAATTTTTGGCAATTACGAGAGGTGAAAATTTTTTCACTCAAGCCTCCCGATGGAATAATAATGCAAGATATCTGATATCATTATACTTTCAGATGTCTATGTGATGTGTCAAATGTGTGTCATTTGACAAGCCACATCACTAGGTATAATGTAGTATGTTAGATAACACACACCTGATACGCCACATAAGCGTTTGATGGTACATAGAACATTTAGATCAATGTGTCTCAACTCTCAAGTGCAATCTATACACCCACATAAAAATGTATTATAAAAACCACCGTATGAAGAGGATCTTAAACTGCTCTAAAAAATAACATAATATAAACTCTCTCAAACTTATTTCAAACAACACATGTAACATCCCGCGAAAATCTTATAAATAAAGGGTTAATTTCACAAATCGTCTCCAACATTTATTAAGACACTCCCCAACCCCCAACTTTTAAAAAATACACATAAATCATCCCTATTTCTACTGTTCCGTGAATTTTAACAAAATGAAGATTTTACCCTTAAATATTTTAGTTTTTGTTTTAAAAAAAAGTTTAAAAATAATAAAACCCACCCACTTACTTCAGCAATTTCAGCTGCCGGAACGGAGAGTTCCGACAGCCAAAAAGGGGGGTGAATCCTCTCCAAAATGCTGCCGGAAATTACAGCGATTTCGTTGTCATTTCCGACAGCATTTGTGCTGCCAAAATGGCAGCAAAAATGGGGGGGTGAATCCCCCCATTTGCCATGGGG
>CAVNYN010239956.1:0-18935 GCA_963692815.1 Nyctanthes arbor-tristis | reverse complement strand
GCACATTTATGTCACATAAGTACTATCTTCAGTACGGGACAAGTAGGCGAATACTTTTTTCCCATTAGAGCTTAATATGTGAATAAAAAATTTTCAATGTGTCGGGAGGGAGATTTGAACGCAGGAAGTTTGGCTGGTTTGATACAAGGTTGGGTCAGTTGATCTAAAAGCTTAAATATCTGATAACGTCACATTGATAGTTCTACTTTTTAAATAATATCTTCAACATGATTCTTGTTAAAACCATCATAACTGAACAGAGTATCAGAGATCAAATCAAAAAGGCAAAATGTCATTGATCAGCCATGTCATAAATTTTCTTGTTTCATGCACACGCTCATTCAAAATAAAGTCATAATACCGTTGCGCAAAAACCGTAATACTATAACAATTAGAACCCTTCCTTAAATGGCATGTCTTGGTTCCTTTTGCAACTCAACCGAAGCTGCCTTACTTATATAATCCGGCTTTGGTTTGAAACACCAAATATTAAGGATAACTGGACAAAGTAGTAGATTATAGTACGTTGTTGCATACAGAGTGCAACCTAGATGAGTACAGACGGCTACGGTTTTTTGGCTCACATCAGTTTCCAAGTTACCCTTGCTCAGTAGGCCAATTCAATGATAAACAATTTGTTTCATAACCATTTAAATTTAAATGAGTTTTTATATGGATTTAAAATTCAAATTTTATATAAGTGTCAAGATATAATTGTGCCATGTGGAGGTAATGATTAAAATGATATGAGAGTTCACATCAAATATGCGGTTAAATGTGGTGTTGCCATGTGTTCAAAAGTTGAAATTTAAATTAATTGACAAATACAGGCAAATTTTAAATTGTTGCCAAACATTGTGAAAGTAACATAAACGGGGAAAAAGGTTTAAAGTTTCTGGTTTGCCACTAACACAGCACCTCTTACCAATAGAGACGAAGAGAGGAAAGCAGAACACGTGTGCCATGCTTCAAAACCACCATTAACGTATCATAAACACAAAAGAAAAGATAGAAAAGAATGGATTAACATGTAAGAACGAAGACAGTACTCTTGCAACCAAGGATGCTCACTGCCTCCACTATCACCTACAGAAAGACCAACACCTACCCCCAAATCCAAGAAACAACTCTAAAAATCTCCAAAATCAGTGCAACAAACAACCATTTAGCAGGCAACCACAAAGCCCCAGTAATAGTACAATGCAGTGACAGGATATTTGGATTTGAAGCCTTTGTGATTTTGGATTTTTGCGTGTCCTTGTTAAAATGAGATTCATTAGAGATCTTACCAATAGTAGTGATACAGAAAATGAACAGTAGTGAACAACTCTTGGAAGTCCGGGGTTTGATTTGGATCTCCATAGGTCACTACTGATTGTTTTCAAGAGGGTTATAGCATGAGTAATTATATCAGTGGTGCTTTACACTTGGAAGATGAGTGGCGAAGTAGGTTAGTAGAGAAGGGAAGAGGGTTTTGGGGCTTCTTTATTTTTTTTTTTTTTTTTTTTTTCGGTTTTTTGTGTTGTTGCGGTAGGGGGGAGGGTTCCTTACTGAAAAGCTGTTTTCTTTACCTTTTCCTTAGTTATTTAAGAGAATAATCGGGAAACACCCATCTCATTCATTCTCTGAATCTCCATATAAATATCGCAGCTTTCGAAGTGAATAATTCCTCAAAAACTGTTTTCTTTACCTTTTCTCTTAATGATTAAAAGAATGATTGGGACAACAGACATCCATGTCATTCATTCTCTGGATCTCCATATATACATTGAAGCTTTTAAAGTGACTCATTCCTCAGAGTAAGAATTTTATGATATAGAATGAAAGGATCAATTCTAGAATGATGGATCTACTTGGAAGGTTTAGCTGAATCACTACTCAGTACTCACACATGATCTTTCATGTTTTATGTGCTCATTCATATGAACCCTCATCTTTTATAAGCTCATATAAAACCTCATTTACATCCAGCACGGTGCCTAGAGATATCTGCATCTGATACTAAGCAAAAGAAACAACGACAAAGCTTCCTAATATCAGTGGAGTTTAGACCTATATTTCTCCCAAGTCGAATTATGCATGAATACTAATGGAGTTTGATGCTTAGAAGGAACAGAACGTAAAACTAAAGAATTATCCGGAAGAAGAAAAATAAGTCATATCAATATATCTACCAACAGAATTCTTAGCATTGATTTGGCTTCCATGTCATCTTGCACCACTTTCATGGCAATACCAGTCATTCATTTTTAGATTCTAATATGCTCATATTGGTTTTAGGGTATGGCGCAGAAGATGAAAGAGTAAAGAGGCCTGCCATATATAAAATGTGAACAATCCTCACTTCTCCACCCCCTATTCCCTCGTGCCCCTATTTCTTCGTGACTTCTAATGTGGCCATCATCAGAAGACTGGTTTTGGGTGCCAGGTAAAAATAGAGTAGGACTTCAATATACTCTGAGACGTCTTAAAAAATCACATTACACATAGGTATCATTTTTTACTTCTAACTTCCAAATATCCACAAGCTTGTGGCATTCTCAAACAAATGCAATCATTTTTAACTCTTCCCAGCTCACCCAAGTTTTCAATAGACCTCCTGCTCTAATTTGAATATATCAATCTTCCTCTCTCCGAAACTCACTCAAATCCAAAATTCACTTCCAACCGAGAAACTAAGCATAGCATGGATAGATAATACAAGAACTACCATGATATTATTTTTAAAAGAATCCAATGAGATGAAACACCTGAGTTCATCTAGTGAGAATCGGTCCCGAGATCTCCAAAAGGAAAGCCACATCCTTTTAAGAGCTCAAAATCACGCCTTTCTTCTTTATGCCAAAATTCATCCTCGGCAACCCGAGGTTTTATAATTCACCCTCTCTTGGATTCCACCGACTGGATTGATTGAATATTCACGTCGTCAATTCCGATTCCGACGCACCAACGAGCGCTTGATTACTCCCACAAAACCTAAACTCGAAATCAATGTGAATTTTCAACGGAAAATTGCAAAATGTGCAGGTAAGGGGAGATCAGACCAAACTATTGGGGTATCTGGGTCGAGCTTTCTGGAAACGGGTCGAATCCCTGACAACGGACAGATCGACGATGGGTGCTTTGTATTGTGACCACCTGTCAATAGTGTCTGAATTCTTTTCCCTCATTAACAGAAAATAAATTGCAGTATAGGTCCTCTAATATTAGGAGATTTTGCCTGTTTGGCATCTTTTATTTTTTCTATTTAAGATTCACCTACCATTGATTTGACAATTCTCAATAATCACCACACATTTTAAATTTTAATTAAATCTCTATCACTCATTTTCACTATTTATAAATTCATTTTATAAACTTAACCAAATGGGCAGCCTTGTCATCTTTATGTGGCAGTCTACAGTATTGGAGGTACATGAATTTTCCCCTTTTTTTTTTCCCAATTATTTGGGCATGTCATCCGGTTGATTCTAAAATATTTTCCAGCAATTATAACTACTGTTTGAATTAGTGTTCAGAAGTGTTTTTTTTTTCAAAAATAGAATTAGATTTTTTGAGGATAAGTGAATAAGATTTGTGTAGTATCCTGTCAAATATATAGATATTATTTATTGGATTAAATTCTGTTTTTAAAAAGAAATTGAATGTAAACATATTCGTCAAATAATTAGATTTAATTATTATTAGTTTTGCTTAAGAATTCCAATTAGGTAATTTGTGATACCTACAAAACTCAGGGCAAAAATGAAAAATAATTCAAATCCATTGTTATTGATAGGTTGTAAGCCTTTTATTGAATAATATCGTACTCACACCACAATTAGCAACTGAACTAGAATTAAATTTGACTTAGTCAGAAATTTTATTTTGCTCACATGCATATATGTTATTATGTCTACATACTTATGTGTAAACATATAAGCTACAAGCACCTCACCCTTATAATCTGGATAGTGTCACGTATTACGTGCATGTATAATAACATAATTGTGTGGGCAAAATAAAATTTCTCGTGACTTAGTGGGTTAGTTTTATTTTATTCTACGCAAAATAATTTTTCTCGTGACTTAGTGGGTTATTTGGAGGAAATAGGCTTTGGGCCAGAGATATATGGTAGGATTACACATATGGTGAGAAATTATTGAGACAGCTGTACTCACAATCCCCCGTCACGTGTGCGTATGGTGGGATAATCTCACCATACATCTAGCGAGAGATCATTTTAAGGCTTTGGGTTGGATGCTTGATGACCCACAATTATGGTAATTTTAGGATATGCCAGTGTCGGGAAATACGAGATATAAGTTTCTGTTGAGTTTTTTGGTGGAACAGTACGTAATCTCTAACCTTTGTGGACCACCACCTGACCGCTACTGCCACTGGGGTGTCGTCTTCTACCGAAATCCAGCAACAAGTATGACACTATAAACTCTCCCCCACCCCACCCTTCTCCTTCTCAAGCTCGCACATATTATTTATAAGTGTACGACAATTCGCCGGTATATTGGTGTGTTTGCTTTTACATAAAAATGCATTTTAATGTGAAAAAAGAGAGAATAACGGGTGAAGTTGAATAGTTGAGATTTATGTAGTATATGTAAGTCTATAAGATATGTGAATTCAATTGTTTTGGGCTTGGGGTGGTTTGATTTGATTGTGACTTTAAGAAAACCAAATTAAACTGAAAACGATAGTTTTTTGAGAAAATAACAATTCGGTTATTTTAAAATATTAAAATAAAACCAAAATCAATTTGATTTTGGTTTTGTTTAATTTAGTTATGGCTATATACAAAAATAATAAAATATGATTTAATTAGATTACCGATTAAAAATAAAAAGAAAAAAAATATGTACTTTGTAGGGGCAACAAACGTACTCTATAATTTGAGTTATATGGTTTTAATAGAAATTGAGAATATTTCATAACTTTATTCTTTTACATTTGAGAATTTAAATTAAGAATTAAGTTAATAAATTCAAAATCAAATGATTTTAACTTTGTTATGGTTTGGTTTTTGGTTTTGAAACTAAAACCATAACCAAATCATAGCCAAATGGTTATTGGTTTTAATTAATAACTGTAAGCGTTTGAAAAAAAAAAAAACCAAAACAAACTAACCGCTCAGTTTTGGTTTGGTTCTATTGGTTATGGTTAATTTGTCCACCCCTAGACCAAATTCAAATATATATATCAATTAAATGAAATGAACTGCGGTGCATTTGGACCACAATTTTCTAGTAAAAAAATCTGTTAATATAGTCTTTTTAGACATATTATTTCATATTGCGATAATCTGTATAGCATTATGGATTTTTCATTTTTTAATTTTTTATTTACTTTTGCGTTATCTATTTACCATTTTGAAATAAGATTCACTATTAAATTTAATAACTAATAGATAATTATTATCATTTAATTGTTTAAATTATAGGTAAATTTGACTATACAATTGTCTAATTATATTTTAAATTTGTAGTTTATAATTAAGAGAAATTAAACATATATATTGTTAGTTTAAATTAATTGAAAATTATAACTGTAATTTTATCTTAATTTTTCCCAGTATAAATGAATATTAATAATTACGATTATTTTATATATAACTATTTTTATATATTATTAATTTATATAATCTTCATTCTATCTGACTTTATTGCTTTGAATAAGAAATATTTTCAAAGTACATACTATCACCCAATTAGCAATTATTTCGTATAGTATTTATCTAAATTAGTGAAAAAAATAAAATGGTATTTATTTGCGTTAACGAAAATAATCGGATTAAAATTTATTGTAAACTATAGTTACTTTAAGATGACAAGAAAAAAACTACATTATTATGTGGTTGACGCTAAAAATTAATTATTCCTTATTGGATAATGTAAGCTTATAAAATTTCACCATATAAAAAGACTTATAAAATTTTATATTATTTTTTAATAAATTGATATGTATTCTTCCCGTACAATACACGGGTGATAATCTAGTTTGAATTAAAAAGTAAGGAAAAGTAAGAGAATGTATGAGTATGGAAACATGACGGGATTCTAAGAAGTACAATACATGAGAAAACGTCGAAACCAAGTATTGAGTACATGTGCGTCTAAACACACTAATGCGTGATAAAAAATACAATAAATACATGAAAAGGAATAAGGTGCAGAAAATCATGTAATTCAAGTTTTTACTACATATATATATATATTTAATTAATCAACTTAAATCTCGGTACCTTTTGTACTGCGATTTTCCGACCTTTTTATTTGGTAAATTTTACGGTAACTGTTCATTTTCTTTTTAAAAATAATTTTTGTGAAAAGACTCAGAGAAGACTTGAATCTGTGACCATTAAGTTTAACAACTAAGTCTTAACCAATTTGCCTATTTATTTTGTTTATTAATCTTTTTTACTAATAACTTAAAATACTAAATCTGAAATGTCAATTCTAAAATAAACTCTAATACATTATAATTCATTAATTCACTATATCTACCGTATCTATTGGTGAGTTTAATGTTATTTGAATTTTTTTAATGTTATTTACATTTTTTTTAATTTGTTAGTTTTATTAGAATTTTTTAAAATAAGGTGGGTAATAGGTATTTTTTCCATTATTATATATACGTACGAAGGATTATATGTAAGAATGTATGTTGTCTTTTAAATAAGAATGTATGTTGTCTTTTAAATAATTTTAAACTTTACGATTACTAGTCCAGATTCAATTAATGTATACTTGTATTTTTATATTTTCTATATGGATGTAAATATTATAGATTTATATTTAACTATCTAATAATATATTTTACTAAATTTTTTTACCCGTATAACACACGGGGTGATTTAACTAGTATGCCATTAAGACGTCACATAAACGAGCCTTTTAAAATTCTGCAACAAAGTCAATATTAGTATACGCAAGGACCAGTGGAGTATGGGTTGTAAAATTCCCCATTCATGCACCCCTTGCCATGACTATAGATGGAGTAAGCGGGGTGATCAAAATGGTCCTCGCTTCAAACTGTCTTAGGTCGTTCACCTTCAAATTTTTCTCATGCGAGAGTAATAATGGTGAAGAGAATCTGAAAGTCACGCCTCCTATTGGACAAGAACTCATATGACGGGATTGAAAGTACGTGATTAAAGAGCGATAATAAAATTGACTAATATCGGGACATGCGTTGAATTTTGTGCTCTTAAAGATATACGTCCATATCCTAGTTTATGATAGGCTACTAAAGATACACAAACTAGACCCAAATCAATACGAGGCAATACGAGGACTTTCATATTGATACAATTAACTTTGGCGTCACGTAATTCCTGTTCGCAAACTTCGTCCCAACTGCATATATATTCCAAAAAAGACAGCAACAGTTAAGGAATAATAAGAGCTTATGTGAAATTCCTGCTAATCAGATAAAATTCCATGAGTTGGCATATAAGATTTTTGGTCTTTCATCTAGTTATTTTGAAAATTTTCAATAGAACCCCCCGTTGTGCATGAATGCACAGATGCACGCCATGTGGACGGTAGGCAGTGGAGGTGCGATATACAATTTTTTAAATACAATTTCTTTTCTTTTTTTGGGTTACCGAGGCGAGGGGAGGGGAGGGGGCGGGGGGATTTGAACCCGGGTAATCCCAATAAGGGGTTATTTATTTATTTTGGTGTTCAAACATTAATTATACTAGTCAATCTTAACAAGGTCATCGATCTAGCTTTCCAAAAGGCAAGCATGCACGTAAAGTACACCTACTAATTCCTTTCTATGTTTTCAAGCAAGAATCTGAACATGATATTTAGATGTAAACCCCTCAAGAAATAGGATACTCATCCACAAATTAGTTTAGCGCCCAAAAAACAAAAAAAAAAAATATATATATATATATATATATATACGCACACTCCTTTTATGGATAGCCCGGCCTTTCATTATAAAGAACGGTTTATGGCTTTTTGAAACCTAATAAATTCAAATTCATTATATAATTCATCAAAACTATACTATATTTTTATGTTAAAATAAGGTATACAAAAAAAAATAATAATAATAACAAAAGATACACATAAAAGGATTATATATTTTTTAACATATCACATCACTTTTAAATTAATTTTAATCACATGGACCACTTCACCTCTTTGGAGAGTGAGCATCTCCAATGGCGCTTCTTCTACTTTAGTTTCTGTTACATAGAATAAAATCTCTCCAATGGAAAAGGTGGACTGTAAAAGTAGTGCGATATGTGACTTTTAATTAATTTATTGCTTATTTGGTAGTTACAAAGAGAGAAGTAGAAAAATAACTAAAGTGGGTAAATAAATATTATAGTGTAGTAAACATCTACACTTTTCTTTGCCACCCATCACGTTACAAAAAGTTGTCTATTTTTTGGAAAATTTATATTTGACACCCTATTTTTTCAATAAATTTCATATCTACCTTAGGTTTGTTTATTTTGCATATTTACACATAACAATTGCATTTTTGCACATCCATTTTTAGGGGAATTTTTACTATTTTTTAATTTTGAGTGGTTTTAATTATTTAATATGTTAAAATCATTATTTTAACATGGTCTTAATGGTCCTTTTCAAATTATGCAATATTCCATAGATCACGTGGTTGATATCTTTCAGTATATTTTTCAATTTAAAATTAAAACATGTTTGTTTATCATGAGTTAATATCCGTTTTTTTTTCCTTTAGTTACATATTTTATTCATTTAATTGATCATTTATTATTAATTAAAATAATTAGATTAAAAAATAAACTAGATATCAAGTTACTGTACGAAGAAGCAATTTTCTCTCGTACTCGCTAGGGATCTAACTCCTTTGCTGGGCCTAAGGACGTCGTTGTTCGTTTTTACAGTTAGTAGATGCGTAAGGATGCTTTGTGCATAGGACCCATTGGTGTGATATGATCGGAACATGATACATTATGTTGACATGGATAGTTGATATGTTCTGCAAACATGTAAAGGTCCATAAAGAGATTTCTACTTCCATTTATCCAAGAGTTTCATTAAAGACGTTCACAATGATTATGAAAAATGGGATACTCTAACGATTATCAGAAATGAAAGCAACTCGATCTATCACACAATACACTATACAAAAGCATGTAAATATTCAGTCATAACATGATACATCTGGTAACTTTTTTCCAATTTTATTGGCTAAAAAGTTATTCATTCTGGAGATGAGCGGTATACCAAAAACATAGAGAATAAGGCCCGTGACTTCTTGAAGGTAGAATTTTGCACCTTTTTGGCTAGAGACTCTTCTCCTTGGTGTCAAGTAATTGATTTACATAAACATATGTGTTAAGAAATTATTATTCCTTGAAGTAAATAGGATTAAAAATGTTAATATCAACATAATAATATATTATATTTACATGTCTTTATATAACCAACATGGTAAAATGCGTGAAAAATAAATTGTCGAATTTGTTATTGGTGTGATGTAAAATAATTATTTATATAGATAAACGTACTTTATACACTAAAGAAAATAGTCTTTAATGTAAAACATATTTCAAACAAAGCACATAAACATCCAAACAAGAGATGATACTCTGGAAACAAGGAAGCTAATTCAAAATAGGTACATCATCTTATAGTCCAAACTTAGGAAGAGACAAGTTATTCAGTTTCAACACTACTTATTAAGGTTTTGATTTGAAGTTCCGCCTTCGCTAACGGCTTCTTTAGCCAAAGTTTGGAATTTTTACACAATTTGCCTTGATCCATGTGGGCTTTTCGCCTTCTTCCATGAGTGCCTTACATATTCTAGAATCTTTTCTCTTTCGACAATGCCATTCTAATCCCGCTTCACCCTTATTCTCATCTCCCAAACATCCTTGATGAACTTGTTACTATCACATACCTTGGAAGCTGACGAATGAATGTGAAGTTTTCCAGAAAGATGTCTTCACGTTTATTTTCTATTATCAGAATTGAAAATTTTGATGTATCTAATTCCTTCATGTACATATAATCGGAGCTTTAGGTAGAATTCAAATTCATTTGGATGATGTTTTGTGATCCCAACAAATCTGATTCTATGTGTAACTGTATTGAGTTAGTGTGTTATCCAAGATAATTGGGGTTTCAACTAATAATTGTAATTGTTTTTTTTCTTATTTTGGCTGTATAATTTTTTTTCCAAAAATACACTGCCCATATATGGGAATGAAAAGCTTATTTATGCTATTTGTTTATTTTGGGGTGCTTTGTTGGGAGTGTAGCCCATTTTTGGCCCTTTTACCTAAAGTTCCCTTCTTTCGTGTATAATCCTGCATAATCTCAAATGTTATCAGTTCCAGTACGTAGACCAAATAATACAATGTAAGCAAAAGTTCCTAAATTCATGGAGATATAGAACAGCATATAAGTTATCCTGCTTGCATATCCATCATTTGAATCTCCAACAATTATTCTAATAATTACATATCTGATTTGACCTATGCTCGAATATGCAAGCATATGTTTCATGCTTGTTTGAGTAATAGTAATGATATTTCCCAACATCATGCTAAGAATAGCTAGGATTTCCAGAAGAAGATGTCATTTGTTTGATGAGAAATAAAAAGGAATAGCGAAAATTCGAGTGGCTAAAGCTGAAGCAGCAGTTTCGAAGTAACAAAGAGAAAAGCAATTTCAGGAGTGGGAGAGTCAGAGTTAAAAAGAGATTCCTCACTTCTTTCTCTCATTCAAAACCGTGCATGAGACTTTCATCTCACACGGCTCTTAAGTGATAAAAGAAAGAAGAACTCATCTTTTTTTTTGGGTCATTCAATTAGGAATGGCAATGGGATGGATATTACCCGATACCAGCAAGTACCCGCCCCAAACAGAGGCCGGTAATACCCGCCCCGTTAAGTATCGGGGCCAGTACGAGGCGAAAAATTTCTCCCCAAAGTCTTATCGGGGTGGGGACAGGTTTTGGCCGCCTCGACCCGCCCCGTCCCGATACCCAGTCTTTTTTTTAAAAAAAATATTTTGTTCCCTGTGAAGTTTCAAATCCAGATGCCAAAGATGAAGCTGACATGACACTTAAGATGACTTTTCATATAGTTTTAATTTCATTTTTTTCCTCATTTTGTTAGTTTTTTCCTAACGGGGCGGGTAACGGGTATTTTTATACCTGCCCTGAATCTCTCCCGTCCCGTACATGCCAAGTACCCGATTCAATCGGGTACGGAGTGGGTACGGGCGCGGGGGATTCCTTAACGGGGCGGGGATGGAAGAAGGTACACCCGCCCCGAACCCACCCAATTGCCATTCCTACATTCAATTGGAAATGCTCTATCTCTAAGGATCGAATTGGATTAGAAGCCAACACTAAAAATTGGATCATTTTGAGTAACAGGGCTTGAATTAGACTTCGGGCTCAGTAGTGCATGAGATTTAGCCCCATTTCTTGTGAGGGTTTTCGAGTGTTTGGCATTGGATACATATGAATAATGCTATTAATCTAGACTGAGACCAGTCTCTAGTCTAGTTGTCATCTTTTTATTAAACATTAAATAAATGAAAATCCCATGTATTTAGGCATATCATGTCATTCTTTAATGTAGTAATGCCAATCATTCTCTAGTGTAAATAAATAGCATCACTCGATACATATATGCATATACTATTCCACTTGAGATTTTGGGTGCATAACGGCACAACTTGGCTGTTACAAATTTTCTAGTAGGATTAACAAAATCTTCTTCGAGTGTTTTTCACTTCGATTGTTACCTTGAACAATTTTGGAGTGAAATTAGTTTCTTGCTGTGAGAAGAGTCGTGTCGCTGGTTAATCTCTTACTGTCTCACTGAAACTAGAAGCGAGCTCAGAATGATTATATATCAACCTCATTTTTTTAAAGGAAATCCTAAACTAGTTCGATATCTATATATTAATTAAATGAGAGGTGCTGTGGTAAAGTTTTACCGCGATTTTCCCACCCAAAATGTTATAAGTGGGGTTATAGTTGTCTTTTTATTTTTGTTGCTTTACCACACACGGTCAAAATTTATTGTTAGTCATTTAGTAATTATTTCTTTATTTGGATCTTATCTCTTTAACCCTATGGCCGCTTATGGATTAAATTCTCTCTCTCTCTCTCTCTCTCTCTCTCCACCGACAGTTCTCTTTGAAATTCAGAGAGATATATGTTGTTCAAGAATCTTTCTTACAAGTTTTGTAAATAAGTTTTCGGTACTTGTTATCGCATTTTCTTGTCAAAATTGTCTTAAGTGAGGCTATTATAGATTTTTTATAACATGTTAGGTAAATTTTGCAGTAAATTATATATCAATATTTCCTTATTTTTCAATTAATTATGGATTATCATCCTTATCTATTCTTATCTTCAAGAATATTTCTTATAAGTTTTGCAAATCCTTTCTAATTTATTATCTTTATTGATCGACAGTTGGGATTTCAAATTCGAGATTTTTATATTGTATGTGTCTTATCTTCTTAATATTTAGCTAGATTAATCTATATTGAAATTTTTTGATTTTCTAAAATTTTTTTAATATGTATATCTTATCTAAGAAGTATATTTCATAATTTATATTAGACTATTTCCTTTTTAGTTGATGAATTAATTTTTAATTATTTTTCATATTCTTTTAAATTGAGTTCTTATTAAGTTATTTCTTTTGTATATAATAAATATGGTTTAATTAATGTTTCTTAGTTTACAAAATTCACTTATGGTATAGTCAATGAGAAAAATAAAATATTTAGTCTCATGAGATATAAAAATAACAATGGGTCGGGATTGAATATGCTACACCCGTTACCCTACCTATCAAAAATTTTTTCCTCATCCCTACTTAAATCAGGGATTGGTCGGGATGGGCTGGTCGTATTACTCATTTATTGATCAATTTAAATATATTTATATATTTTTATTTTCATTTTTTTTAATAAATTGTATTATAATCACTAAAATTGCAATTGAAATTACTAAGTTTTCTTGATAAGTTTTATCATCTTTTTATATTTCAAACTATTAAAATTTTTAGTAAATATTTTTATTTTTCCCAAAGAACAGTTAAACAAGTCGGGTACAACCAAAAATTATCGTAACCTTCTCTGGCCTATTGTTAAGTTGAGTGAATTTTTTTGTCTCATCCCGACCTAATTACCCCGTTTAGTAGGGTATTTCCCGTCTTAATAAGATCGGGTAACCGTACGTATCGAGTTTGGCGAGTTTTTCACATTCCCTACTAAGGTCATTTAATGGCATTCCATATCGAGTAAGGATATAATAATTATTAGTTAATAACAAGTTAGTCAAAACACTATAGTTTAATGTGGCTAATTATACATTACTTAACATTTGTACTTATATTAGATATAATTTGGTTTACTATCTTTTCGTGTAACACATAGGTGAAAATCTAGTTACATGTGTAATCAGATATATTAGTCACTGTAATGCATATTCATGGTGAATTTATCACTGATCTTATCAAATTATAAATCTGTCAAATCAAAAGACTAAATGAAAACGAAAAAGAAAATAAGAATATCAATGGATAATGAAATATAACAACCAAAGGCTTTCCTCTGATTCGAAAAAAAAAAAAAAAAAGCGCCAAAGCATTCCATCAACTTCCACGTATGCGTAGCTGCTTTTCAGGTTGTTTGTTCTCAAAAGTTTCAGCTTAAAAAGTAGTTTTTTTTTTTTTTTTAACAATAAAAAGTACTCTCTCCGTCTCATAAAGATATTCCAATATTTAATTTTTATCCGTCATATAAAGATATGACACTTACTAAATGGAGTATGCTTTTAATTTTTTATTTCTATATTTTGTCCCTAATTATTCATCCACACCAACTACCAATGCAATTCAATATTAATGATACAGAAGGGTATAAATAGAAAATATATGTAAAATTAATTGTCTCAATCATATGAACAATTATTTCTTAATTCGTGCGAAATTAACTGCCCACATATCTTTATGGGACGGAGGGGGTAATTAATTAGTAAACTTGTACAGAATTGAGGTTTATTAATCTATTAAATGATTTATGATATACGTAGTTCAATTTCTTAAAAATCCCTTTTTTTTTCTTTTTTTCTAAACTCATGTTTAACATATGTGAGATTCATTGGCATGACATATGTGAGATTCATTGGCATAATTTTTTTCGGATAAATTCAAGCTTTAATACTAACATCATGTTCTTTATTTAATATATGTATTTATATATATTTTTCATTTATTCATAATCACCTATGTTGTACGCGTTGTTGTGACTGGTCCTTTTCCTATTTTTGCACATCAATTGGTTATTTTAATGACACACACCAACTTGTTAATGGAGAGTGGGACTGCGCATTTCTAATACTCTATGTTATTCCCCTACGACATTATGTGAATAGGGGAAATTATATAAATCAGACAACTTGTCTTATAAATCATACAAGATGCCTGTGCGTGATATACATCTAAGCGCACAACATCAATTCCCGCGAGTCAACATAAGCCGTTGCCAACTGACTATAGAAGTGTTAAGTAACGTTTGATTTTATATCATTTTTCAGTTAAAGGTGTCTAATGCACACGTTAACGTCATGTTACTTGAAGAAACTTGAACATGGCCGAATGTTCTGGATATTCCCCACCTTCCACCCTATCCAATATCCATTGTGTAATCTCTATCTCCATATTATTATTATATATGGGTAAATTTCACAAAAAGTCCCAACATTTGGAAAATGTATCAATTTCATCCTATTCTTTTTTTTCAACCTGTAGAGTCTCCAACCTTTTGAAAAACAAGCATGAAAAGTCCGCTTTAACACTTCCCATCGAATTTGACCGTTAAGTCCAGAAAAAAGAACATTTTTACCCATGACCTTAAATAAGGAAAATAAAATAGAAATTAAAAAAGGAATAAAAGGCAAAATACTACTTAAATAATAAGAAAGAAATTTTTTTATCTCATTCACATACTAACCCAGCCATCACCTCTAACACTTTTGTTACTTCAATTTTTCATTTATATAGTATGGAGGCTTTTGTTTGTAATTTATTCTAAAAAATCGAAGTATCAAAAGTGCTAACAATGGTAACGACAAGGTAAGTGGGGGTGAAAGGGATAAAAATTTCTTTCTTATTATTTAAGTAGCCTTTTATTTTTTTTAAAAAAAAACTTACTTTTTCTATTTTATTTTCCTTATCTAAAATCAAGGGTAAAAATATCCTTTTTCATGGACTTAAAGATGAAATTAGATGGAAAATGTTAAAATAGACCTTTCTTGATAGTTTTCAAAAGTTTGGGAACTCCACAGGCTGAAAAAAATAGGGACGAAATTAATACATTTTACAAAGGTTGGGAAGCTTTTGTGAAATTTGCCCCAACAATAATATATGTATGTATGTACATTAACACACCCTTGCTCATGTGATAATGAGAGAGAGAGAGAGAGAGAGAGTAATCGATGTGTTTGTGGATGATCTGTAATGGAAAGGAGAAGGAGATTGGAAGGGAAGAGGCGGCTGGGGAATGCCCGTATTTGGGGGGGGGGAAGTGCAGGCAGTAGATGTAATAAGGCAGCGAAGCTTTCTCTTCCTTCCCATTTGCTTCAAATTCAAGAGGAAATATTTCTGCACTTCGTGTTCCAGACGTCTGGTACTGTATTATTTTTCCCCTAATTAGCATCATTGTTTCAACAGCGTTTCTAGTACTCCCCCCCCCCTACGAGTACCGAGTTAGCGCTACAAGAGCCCAGTTATTCGTTAATTTTCATTATTTAAAAGCATCGAGTTTTTAATTACTAATTTAAAATTATTTGAAATTTTATTGTCTGTACGTGTTATGGAGCGTGGCACTTGTAGAAAGTGATCGTTTTGTAGGTTTTCGATCTCATATGCCTGGCTGATGGGTTGGCTGCGCTGAGCGTTTGGGAGATGTGTGGGTATGTACCGGTCATGTGTAGGAGAGTGATCTTTATTAGGTACTGTCATTTTTCTTATTCATTTATGCAGTGTATACGAAAAAGATTAATGCTGTAAATAACAATCCATGTGTATTAAATTTTATTCAATAATAATAAATCGATGATAACATTCTGTGCATGTTGAAATATTGACATATTTTTTATTTATTACACATTTTACGGGTATCACCCTTTTTTTTAAATTTAGAGTAATGTTACGTGTAGAGATGAGTATACAAATATGTTTACAGATAGAGAATAAAATTATAATTTTATTCATATATTATCGCTTTCTTTTATTACACAACATGCAGTGAATTTGTAATTTCACACTCTTTTTGTAAACAAAGTTGTATATTTATCTGTACAAATAGATTAATCCTTAAATTTAATATAACAAACACTAGTTAAACCACTCGTGTATTACACAGGTAGAAAATCTTATTAAAAAATATTATTAGATAGTTAAACATAAATCTGTAATATTTATGTCCCTGTAAAAAAATATCAAAATACATGTGTACATAATTTGAATCAATAAACTCAATGGACTTAGTAATCGTAAAGTTCAAGATCGTTTAAAAGACATCATACATTTTTACATATAATCCTTTGTACATATATACAATAATTAAAAAAATACATGTTGTCCACTTCATTTTAAAAAATCCTAATAAAAGTAACAAATTAAAAAAAATGTAAAATGCATTAAAAATTCAAATAACATTAAACTCACCAATACACACGGTAGAGATAATGAATCAACGAATTATGATGTATTAGAGTTTATTTTAGAATTGACATTTTAGATTTGATATTTTAATTTATTAGTTAAAAAGATTAACAAACAAAACAATTGTGCAAAATAGTTAAGGTTTACTTGTTAAACTCAATGGTCACATATTCAAATTTTCTTTGAGTTCTTTCACAAAAGTTTTTGTTAAAAAGAAAAGAAATAGTTACCGCAAAATTTATTAAATAGAAAATGCGAGAACATCGCGGTACGAAAGGTATCGAAATTTAAGTAGATTAATTAATATATAGATATTGAAGTTTCCATTTTTGGGATAATTATTATCTTAAAGTCACTGAACTTCCATTCCAATTGCAAATTATTGGGTGGTTAGAACACGTATCTTAGTGGTTAAGATATTCATATTTTAAGTAGAAGGTCCTAGGTTCGAACCACACATTTCCTCCTCTATCTCCGCTTCTGCTAAAAAAAAATAAATAAAATAAAAAATGCAAATTATTGGACTTTCAATAATTATTGCTAGCAAATCAGATCACCAAAATTCCACCGTACCTATAATTAGATCATTGAACTTTGAATTAATAGTAATTAAGCCACTCAATTTTAACTGACAGTAATTTAATTGGCACACTTTGAGATTGGCAATTAAGTCAGTCGTTAATACAACATGAACTTGGTATATTAAACACGGCCGAAATTGTTTTTTTTTTTTTTAATGTTGATTAATTCCCATATCATCATCACTACTAAATCAAAATTCAAGAAAATAAGAAATGCAGTACGAGAACTGAGAATTATATACCTATATAACACAATCACTACATAATTTATAATTCGGCACTGAAGAAGATGAAGAAAAAATTTAAAATACATTAACACCGAGATATTTCATGTACTAGAAAACTCCTAGTCCTAAGTGTATCTAACGTGAAGAATGAATTGTTCGTTAAAAAGTCATACTGAACGGCAGCAGATCAAAGACTTGTTCTAAATTGTTATGTTAATGTAGAAATTTTTATTCTCATCTTGTTCTCACTAATGGGATATTCCTTCCGTTTTATTTTATTTTTTTTTAATTATTTCGATTTAATTTGGTGATGACACATCAACGCGGTGCTAACTAAGATTGTTATAGTTAATAGAAGTCTAATGACCTAATTTATATATATTAAATGACAGTTGTCTAGTATAATTAAGAAATTGTTTGGCACAATTGAATTAAATCTTTTCCGCCTAAAAATTGTCTGGTTCTATAACTAATATTATAGATAAGATAGTTGTGCTCTACTTCTTCTAATGGGCTTTTAAATAACTATAAGTTAGTCAAATGAAAGCCTAAGAAAATTAGTCGACACATATTTTAGAAAAAAAAAGAGTAATATTTTTGTTTGCATTATCACAAAGTCACATTTATCTATTTTTAAAAAGTTACATATATAAATTTCAAAAATTATAAATATAATTTTATTAGATGACATTTAGAGTCTTTGTATGTATATTGTGTTCGTGTATTAAAAAAAAAAAAGGTCCACATTAGTCATTATATTTTTTTGTCAAAACGTCACACATATAAAATCATATATCTTTCATTTTATTTTTTGAAGAATAATTAATGATGGCAATTCACTATGACTTTTTAATTAAAATGTTACAAGAATAAAGTGTTGAAACGTTATAAGATCAAAGTGTTATATTCAATTAAAAAGTTACGTATAAAAATAAAAAGTCACATTTTTAATTTAAAAGTACGTAAAAAGTCACTTTTCAACTAATAAGTCACAAAGTAAGTGTCACATTTCATTAAAAAGTAGCATTTTTAATTCAAAAGTTGTATAAAAAGCCGCTTTTAATTAAAAAGTCATATTTGATTAATAAGTCACACAATAAATGTCACATTTCATTAAAAGTCACATTTAATTCAAAAATCACATAACAAGTAGCTTTTCAATAAAAAGTCACATTTGATTGATAAGTCACAAAGCAAGTACCGCATTTCATTAAAAAGTCATTTTTTTAATTTAAAAGTTACATTTGATTAATAATGACAAACTTTTCACATTTTATTAAAAAACCCCATTTTAGTTTGAAAGTAACCTAAAATGTTAATTTTCATTAAAAAAATCACATTTTAATTCAAAAGTCACATAAGAAGTCGCTTTTCATCAAAAGTCACATTTGATAATTAATAAGTTACAAAGCGATTGTCACA